>VZRX01018453.1:51611-64013 GCA_013398075.1 Notiomystis cincta | reverse complement strand
AAAAAAAAGAGAGACTAAAGCCTGCGACACCTGGCCAACAGAGCAGATTTGAATGCTGCAGGAGGGAACACCCAATTTCTTCTCAAGAATCGCACCTTTGATTCTGTGGTGTAGTACTTTGTGATACAACCACTATGAAAGTGCATTAGTGTTTAAGTTCACAACAAAACATATGTCCAGACATAAATACACATTATCAAGATCATAGGAATTTCTGCCGTATTTTTAAACAAAGAACTATTTACTGTCAAATTAGTTTTCAGATAAACACAAAGCCTATGTATGTTAGTTATCAGAGTTAACATCTAATTGATGAGAACAGAAGAAAAACAAGAATCTTCCTTATTTAGCTTATTTAATTACCAACAATTGGCTGAGGCACATTAGATCCAAACCAATATATTATTTTATGCACAACACCAATTTTAATGTTCCACTCGGACACTTAAGGCAAAGTATGTTACTCTGAAGACTTTGACAGGGTTTTAGTAGGATTTCCTAATGCTTTTTGGGTGATGAAGGATAGCGGAGGATGAAAAATCCACAGTACGAAGTAGTTACAAGACAGAGATTTTCAGCAATCATCGTCTATCTTTGTTGTGTGCAGTTCCTTAACAGGAATAGTATTTTCTTTTACTTACAACTCCACTTTAAGAAATGAGTAAACAATGATGACTAAGAAGCTTTATCTAGAAATGGCTGATTTAGTTTCATTTTCTAAAATTCAGAAGAAATTAATATAATGACCATCAGCCATCATTTTATTTCTTTGTGTTATCTTTGCTTTACCTTCCATCTAGCACTGGGCAAGGGGTCATCTTTATCCTGCATATCCAGCTTGCACAATTCTCTACTTTTTGGGGGGGATTTGAGCAACAATCTGTACTAAAAAAACCACTAAATGCAGAGATAGAGAGAAAACAATTTCTTTGTTAACACATCAGAAATTTGAGAGGATTGAATTCAGTTCCCAGCTGTATCAATGGTTCCTCATACAACACTTCCATCCCTACTTCCCATATAAAGCTTCTCCATTTGGACAAGCTTCAATCTCATTTTTGACTCTGAATCCTAGATTTTAGATCTGACACTGGTGCATGACTCATATCAGCCTGATTAGTTATCGTGTATGAAATTCAGGTCAAAATGAAGACACTGAAGTATAGGCATCTGAACTCCTGCCAAAGGCAAAAAACTCAAGACCCAAAAATAAAAAGACTGACTTGGCTCATTTCATAGTGCTCATCTACTGACTGGTCCCTCTTGGCTCTCCTAACACCACTGACTGCACCAGCACTGACCTCAGCTAAGGGCAATGGAGATCTCAATGTTTTAACCACTGCAGCCTTGCACTGTGTCCTTTCCTCAGATTCCCTCACAGCCATGACCATGCTGATGCTGTGACATGAAGCCATGCATCAGATCAAGCCTGCAAACACAAACCACAACTTTGCGCCAAATGTGTTCCCACAGAAAGCTTAACCAACCTGAACAACTTCTGCAAGGAAACTTACAACACACTAATCCTCAGTGACAGATAGGACTCTGCCATGGAAATACTGCTTCTGGTACCTTGGAAGTGTAGAACACAGGAAAATCTTTTACCCTAGCTGAATGAATGAAGATGCTCTAACACATTAAATCTGGACTGAGTAGATACAGAAGTCTTTATTTATCAGGTGTGGATTGTTATCAGACAACGTAAGCTGAAGGTTTGTCTTCTATGTGGAGAAGGAATAGAACAATCTCCAAAAAAAAATGAATATAAGCAAAGTTCAGACTCAATGCAATGCAAAATCTTCATTTTCTGAAGGACTCTTGCAGTCCTTTTCAAAAATTAATACAGATTTTCTTGTATTTTCTGCGATATCACATATCTCTGGATGATATTTCCATGGAGCTCTAACACAGTATTAGTTGTCTAATCTGGAATATGAGCCTAAGTTCGCACAACTGTTTAAGACACAAGTTTTACATGAAGGGTCTCTCAAAAATGCTCCTGCATTGCAATGAAAATTCATTGTAAATCAGCAGAATTCTATCCTTCCCATACCTGTGATCTTAAAGGTGCTAGAAATTTCTGATGCAACACAGCAAGTTTATGTTATTTGTATTAGATATTACTAGACATTGTGAAGTATTTATACATCACAATAAGAACAGTAACAGAGAACCCTTCTTCACTAAACTATCATTGCATCAGATATGTTGATTTACATGAACATCCCACAGACTACCCAGAAGAACTTGGCTGGTTTTGCAGTGGTTTGCCACACACCCCTGTGGTAACATAGTTTTAACACAAGATTATATGGCAAATAGCCATGAATCCAAAATCGCCAATTTAGTATGCACTGCACTAACTAGTAGAAAAAAATGCTGTCATTATTAGTTTTGCACTGGCACAAATGCTGTGCCACACTACCACATCTCATTTACTGTTTGCCAGTGTTTATAAAGAAGTGGCTGCTTCCTTTCATAAAATAACTTTCAGCAATAGAACTAGGCACATATTTAAAGAGTAACTTGGTGTGAAGCACTACTTCTAAAAGCAAGCAAATATTTTTTTGGACTGTGTCTTTATTCCTTTATGGAGCTCTTTGCTTTGCCAATATGCAGAACAAAAAGACTGTCAGGAAATACTGCATTTGTTATCAGCTCATTCTCCTTACATGGCAGTACTGTAAATATTTTTCTTCATTATCACCCTGACAGTAAATAACTTTGAAGGTATGATTTAATTAACAGGAATGCAAGTATTTCACAGCTTTTGCCTACCTTAAAGAAAATGACTAATAGAGAAACCCATGCACCAGGAAACAAATGACCAGAGGTAGTGAACTAAGGTCTACCAGGCAAGGTTCAAGATCACTTAGGCTGGATGACAACTGATATATTTGCAGTACAGTTCATCTGTTTTCTTATCTGGTAAAATGTTCTATAATAAATCATAATTTATTGCATGTTTTGCAACGTTGTCAAAGGGCACACCTAAGATTTTTGCTTCAGTAATAAATTCCACCCAACTGGGTACAGGAATTCACTTGATAGTCTGCACAATAGCTAAAATATTTTGGTATTTTTTAATGCTAGCACCAACAACTCATCTGGTTTACACAATACCACATTTACTTTCTACTAAATTTGACTATGTTTAAAAACTAACTGGAGATTTCAAAGTAATTCTCCAGTGACAATCACTAATGAGCAAAACACCCTTAGGCTGCTGGCCAAGGTCTCCTATTCTCAATTCATAACTTCCTCATCCCTCTTTTTGCTTGCCTTTTTCCATTGTGGGAGTGTTTATCTCTGAATAGGGACAGATCAACCTCAGCAATATTTCTTGATGTACACAATTAAACTGCTTGTAAGGCTGGTCATATGTTTCTGCATATTGTCTGTAAAAAGAACAGCAGAAACAAAACTTTAGAACAGCCCTAAGTCTTCCATATTACTATAAACAGCATCCAATTGGAAAACTCCAAGCAAATATTTATGAAGACGAATAGTTACTGCCAGGGGGCTTCAGATTTTGCTGAGAGGTTTGGGGTTTTTGTACTTATTAGCAATTAATCAAAAATAGAGAATAACCAAATCATTACAGCTTGAAGTTCAGCATTGTAAGACTCATCATTTGTATGCAGGATCACATGTTAAAATTCCATCTAAGTATGCAGCAAGTGAAGGGTTTTCTAGGATAAGTGGTATCATGCCTTTTTCCTTTCTAAAGGCACTGTTCAGGGTGAAAGAGAATTATTATATTATATAAACAGAAATCTTCCAAAATAATTGCTGCTTTGCTATTAAATTTACTATCTTGACGTACTCAGAATATACCAGAACAGACACTTCAGATAAGTCTGTTTATTTTCCTCATATGAAACGCTTCTAAACACAACGAATAAAACCACTGCTTTTACTACACTTTAAGTAGTACTTCTTGAAAATACACTCATGATTTTGATTTGTTCTTAACAAGGTTTTGTAAAAATCAAAGAAGATTTAAACCCAAATATGTAGAACTGAACTCTGTGCTTTATTGCTGTTATTCAACTCACTCCCACCACGGCCTCTTCTAAGAAAAAAGGTCACAGAATTACTCACTGGTGAAATGGATACAAGGTAACAGGGCCAGGAATGGTATGAACACTATTGTAAGATGCTCATTCTATTTTCTGTGGTGTGTAAGTAATTGAGGAATTACATACCAATCAGACATGTAAATTATGCAGAGATGTCATTGTCAAGTCACCAGATTTCTAAATCATCAGCCTCACTTCACTTGTGTAAAGGGTAGTGGTGTCTGAGAATCCATATGGGCAACATTTATAAATTGGCTTCTGCTGATTTATGTAACATATCCCAGTGATTTGCAAATGACATCTCTAAGGGGACCTGCAAGTTTCTTTTCCTTCACAAATACAATGATCAGAAAACTTACGTTCAACTTGATCAAACATTACTGAGAACAAGAAATCTCTTGGTGTCATGTAATATTCTCCTTCATATTCCAACGATGCAAAATGCATGAAGCGGTGCTTTCGAAGAGACAGTCTTTCATCCACTTCGGCATGAATGATATCTTTCTGAAAAAAAAAAACCAAAACACTCCACATTTGTACACCAAAGCTGTAATTAGAAAAAATCCTATATCCAATCTTGATTAACCCCAGTATTTTGTGGGTAGCAACAACAAAAGGCTACCAGCGATTAAAGCTTTTTTGGCACAGTCTTAAACAATTACATGCTTATATGACACTGAAAGCATTTTTTTGGCTTCACTGAGAGCATGCTTTAACAACACAGGTGAGCCAAATTAATGGCTTGATGTCACCAAAGGCTGCTTCTGCTTCCCACTCCCCTGCTCTTGGCTATGTGGTCTTGCACCTCCTTGTGTGCTAGCCTGGCTACATGTTGGGCTCTTGGTGAGCCAAATTCAGCTCGCTAACTCAACAAAACCCCTAAATCCACCAAGCAGTAAATAATATTTTGCCAGGTTAGTGGCTGGCTTAGCAAAGGCTGAAATGAGCTGTGTATCCATGCAAATGACCCTGAAGTTAATTATCAAATTGTGGAGCAACTACTAAGATGAGAGAATAATGATGTTCTAGTTTAAGTATGGGCCTGTCTTTCACAGAAGTCAGAAAAATGGGAAAAGCAATGAAAACTCCAAGAAGAGAGTCAGTGATTATATCACCAAACCCAAAGATTCAACTAGTTAAGCAAACAAAACATTTCCAACTTCACCCTCTCCTTGTAAATACTGAGAGACTCAGGATCAAAATCATACAAATTGTCACCACTGTGATGAGCAGCACTGGTACTTACTAGCAGCAAGAGAGGACCCAGACACAGTGATACAGACATATTTAAACTTTAGGATTTCAGAGATGGTAAGTGACAAAGGGAAAATGAGAAGCTCTAAAATTCAGAACACGCACTACGTATTTGAACATTCATCACGGAACAACAATTACCATCACATATTACATTATATTTTATTATAATTCTAAATAGAAGGCTTCGACTTGCCATTTAATCCCATGCCTTGCACCTCTGTGGTAGCATTAAGGACTTGTTAAAATATTTCACTGAATGATAGCCTACAAGTACCTGTTATAGTCAATTTTAGTTTCCCCTTGTAGCATGTTTGTTTGCATCAAACCTCAGGTTTCAATGAAGGATGAGAGGGAACCAACAACAAGAAAAAATTCAAAATACTCATAATTTAGATGTAAAGCAGTCATATTCTGATATTCAAGGAAAATACGGGCTACCTCTAAGTATCTGAAGCCAAGACTTGCTTTGGTTTAGACAGAACTGCTTTAAGCTTCTTACAGTATAGAGCTCTATCGTGGCCTACAACACAAGTGAACTGCTGCTGTTCAGACCTGTGTGTTCCAGAAAACACTACTTAAAAAACAAACCCAATATGGCAACAAATGTAGCTTTATACTTTTTAGAACTTTAGGGGACAAATGACTCTATAATTGCTTACTTAACAAGACTCAGCAAACGCTACAAATCTCAAATGAATATTTCATGGTTGCTGGGTATTAACATGCTACATTCTTATTAAATTCACCTCCTTCTCACAGTAAAATAAGCAATTTCTGCCCAACTGCAAATCTAAAAAAAAAAAGTGGAAAATAGTTTCACAGTTGTCCTTTAACCAAAATTATGTAATGAAAAGCAATCTTGCACAAATACAAAATAAAAAAGTTTAGACAAGAAGTAAAAAGCGAATTCTACAACATGTTCAAACCAACTGGATTTTCAAGTTTCTTAGGTCTTGCAGTATATATCTGAATTCTGTCTAAAGCTAAATTTGTTACTGATAACACAACACTGAACTCCAGCAATCCCCAATTTTAACTGAAATACATAGGCACCAGTTTCACTCACCATGATATATGAAAGATATTAAGCTGTTAAGATAGTGTCCAAAGGAGGGCAACAAAGATAGTGAAGGACCTTGAGAAAAATTCATATGTGGAGTGGCTGAGATCAGTCAGTTGGAGTGTTCAGCCTGAAGAAGAGGAGACTGAGGGGAGACGTCGTTGCAGTCTGCAGTTTCCTTCTGAGAGGAAGAGGAGGCGCAGGCACTGATCTCTGTGGTGACCAGTGATAGGACCTGAGGCAGTGACCCGAAGTTGTGTCAGGGGAGGTTTAGGTTGGATATTAGAAAAAAGATTGTCACCCAGAGGGTGGCTGGGCACTGGAACAGGCTCCCCAGAGAAGTGGTCACAGTGCCAGACTGACAGAGCTCAAGAAGTGTTTGGACAATGCTCTCAAGCACATGGTATGACTCTCAGGGTGTCCTGTGCAGTGCCAGGAGTTGGAATCGATGACCTCAAAGGGTCCACTTCAAACTCAGCATATTCTGTGATTCTGTGTTCACATGTTCACATATTTAACTCTGAAGAGTGGCTTGTATTTGGAAAGGAACCTATTCCCATCAGAATTACAATAACATGTGACTACAGACTCATCAATCCCCTTTCTTTTTGTGAAACTGGCATTCTTGATTTGCAAAACAGCCTTGGCTAACTTCTTATGAAGTCAGCTTCAAAACTAGCACAAATGAGGATAAAATATATCAGCTGTGCTATCCCCTAAGTTTTTTTCAAAGCTTTTGCAAAATACCTGACATCCTGTCACTGTTAAAGAAATTCGTCATCTGCAAAGAGCACCCTTCAGGACCTGAGCATGAGCTCAGCTAGAGCAGTTACCACCTCATTTAAAAGCAGTATTACTACCTCTCATTCACTGTTATTTCCCTTCATCATTATGTATCTCTCCAAGTCTTCAATAAGCATGGATGCCAGACCCACCAAAGACAGCTGGCAAGCAATGGAAGTACAGGGGAAGAAGCAAAAAGCCCTCATTTCTTGGAAAAAAAAAATTCTAAGTGTAACTCTCATTTGTTCTTAGAAGAGACAAATGTTTGAATAACTATTCTAATCACTATTCTGAGTGCCTAATTAAAGATTAAATAAAAAATATTTTTTGAAGAAAAGGCTGATTCAATCACTTAAAGTTAAGATTGATCTTCTTTTGAAGTACCAATCTAAAGAGTGCAGAGGGGAACAAGCTCTCTCTCCACAATTCAGTATCCTTCCCACTTCAATTAAATCCTGACTAATTTCCAAGTAGTTTTTCCTGAGTCATCCAATAAGTCCTTCAGACAAAAGAGATCTGACATTCCTGACATTCTTAAAAACATGGTGAAAGCTCATTTTCCTCATAAAAATGCATGTATTGGACAAAAAGTAGAGTCTTCCTCTTTAATTCTATTCCACAAAATGGTTTTTAAGTAAAGACAGGTATACTGTAAGAAATAATTATGTATTTAAGGCTGAATCTCAGATATTAAGGTATCTGTAATCTAAAACCTCAGCAGTTTCCAACACTGCAAACTCAAGGCAAGCTGGATACAAAAGTTCAAATTTCTGAGGCACAATGGGTGAGAAGAATCTATTACTATTACCACAAGATTCTTGTAAGCATAGATTAAAAAACCACTGTGATTGACTTGGGCTTATTTCTGCCTTTAACAGTGCCATATAGGAGAAACCAAACCACAAAGAGCAACGTGGCATTAACAGTAAGGCTTGGGCTGGAATTCCACTCTCAACTTGCTCTCCTGTGTATGGGTCCAGCGGGGGCTTCAAATACTGGGTACTCCCACATTCTCCACAGCACCTCCACAACCAAAACAATTGAGAATGAAATTTCAGCTTTAATTTGGAATTTATTTGCCACCATTGTCAATTTCAGAATGTCCATGGTAAAGCTATGATAGTTGTTGGTAAATTGGAATCGAATGACATGAAAGGAGCTCCAGGAGGATGCTCTCCAAGTGACATGGGTCAGGAGCTGACCAGCCACTGGCATCTACAAGCATTACCAAAGACTGTGCATTCCTTGCTGGCTTCCTGCACTGAGAAATGCCTAAGGGCAACAACATTAATTCATACAATTAATTTTCACATTGATATAATTAATCTGTTTATCAGTCAGTCTCTGAAATTTAAGATGCTGTTAAAGAATTAATGGTGTTCAATCTTTGGCTTTAATTTTTTGGCACAAAAAATAGCAAGCTTAAGTCAAAGAAACCCCTTATGTTTACTGTAGCTTTGAACTTTTTTTTTTAATTAAATAAAAATTAAGTATTACATAAATAAAACCTTGATAACCCTTACCTGTGTTTTTACTAACAGTGCTGATCACTGTGATGTGATTTTTGCTAATACGAATTCTGTATCCGTTAAAAATCTAAATCATTTTGTACAAACTCAAATATATACTGATTATTGGAGAGAAATTACTTAAAAATATCACATACGCTTATCTCTCCCTTCAATTTAAAATTATGTCTTCCCCTTTGATTCATTTTACTTTTTCTCCCTTTGCACAGAATTTGATGTTTTAACGTGCCTGTGCCTTTCAGGTTTTCTCTTTTTTCTGCTTATAAATTAGAATATACTTTCCAGTTAATTTTCTCCAAAACAATTTTTCTTTCTTTACTCCTTTCCATACAATCTATTATTTTGTCTCTGTGTACTTTCATTGCCTTTCTTTCTTCCATTAGCTACACACTGTCTTTCCTTTTTCCTTGGGAAAAAATAAAATTAAACTATTTTAAACCTTTTTTTTTTCCCTCGTTTGAAAAGAGGATCAATACTTTTTTTTGTTTTTCTAATCTGAAGGAATTGTAACACTCATTTTACCTGCTACAAGAATAACTAAACCAATGTGTGGGATGTAATTAAAACCCAGTTGGTGCCAGCTGGATCTCTGGGAGCCTTAGATTTGTATCCATTAATTCCTACTAGATCTACAGAAGGATTTAGCAAGTCTGTATCAAATTTCTGTCTGACTAATGAAAACTTTGCAGTTAACTAGTGTCATTATTGCATCTCATTCAATCCAATCCATTTTCAAATGACCAAAATAACAGAAAATGTAACTTGACCTCCAACCATGCTGCACGTTATATCGAGCACACATGCTGAATGCACAGAGGAATAATGCTCAAAGCTCAACATTTTGAAGTTTCATATGATGCAATAATTGATAGATGAAAAAGAGTTTTGATAAGAAATGCATTTGACAGAAGTATGTGACTTACAGAAAGCTAAAGATCATAATATTTAAGAAAGCTTGTATAAGCATGTTCAAAAGTAGTAAATAAAGCATGTGAGCCATATCTTGATCAAATGCACCAGTTACCAAAACCAACCCAAGTTAAAGAAGTAAGATCAGAATCAAAATGTTCTGATGATGTGAATTGATCTGTATTATTTTTTTCAACACTATGTTTTCTGAGCTTGCAAATCAAACTGCTAGCCTGGACATACAGTAAGCCAGGAAAAAAAAAAAAGCACAGAACTCATACAGAGAACATATTTCTCAGGAAATCAATTTAAGTATTTCAGTGACTGCTTAGCAGCGTGAAACTAAACAAACAACTATATTAATAAAAGCTCTAACAATCTTGAAATACCGAAATATGAAAAAGACAAGAGATTAAAAATACCTTCTCGGGAACTACTTCTGAGACAGAGAACAGACTGCTAAAGTAAGGACAAGAGAAGAATGAGAATGCAAAAGTCTCGTGTCTGGCTGCTCTTAATGGCTGAATATAAACACTTGAAAATTAGATGAAGTCCTTTCTATGCACTAACAGGCGCCACTCCCCTCCTTTCTTTCAAATAGCTGCTCAGTCAGTTCTGCTGTGCTGGTACTAATTAGTGACGGTTAGGTTTGAAGCAGCAGCTGACCAGTTTATTTGCATCTAAACCCCTGACATTTTCGGTTTTAATTTTTCTCTTCCTCTCTTTGCATTTCACTAAGTTCAGACTAAATTGTGCACACAGAGCAGATCTTCTACTGTTACAAGCACCCATACCAAATGGAGAATTAACTCAAACATGAGGAAAATACAGAAAACAGTCTCAGTTTATAAGGGTTTTTAATTTCAGCATTTAATTCTAGAATTTCTGCCTTAGCAGAACTCATTTTTAAACATAAGCTTAAAACAAAGTAGGAAACTAAAACATTTTGCCTAACAGAATATAAGAAAGGCAGATAAGGCACCCAAGTTTTAACAAGCCAGGGAACCACTTAATTAATTTAACAAACCATACATTTTTACCTCTACTTGCAAGTTATCACACCGGCCTACTTATACATTCCCCTACTGACACACCACTCAAACACACTGGTGCAGAAGTACTAAATACATAGAGAGTGACAGGGGAACCACATTGATGCCTCAAAAACAACACACCCAGGAAACGCATCCATACAGCTTTCTGGGAGAGCTCATTACATTTTATTTGATGGTCAGTAGACTTCGGTGAAAAATGTGTTGTATCTACTTCTCACTGATCTTTCTCTGTCAACCACTTCACATTAAAGTGCAGTTAAAATGTGAAATACATTTCTCTTTAAGGGTAAGAGGAGCTAGGTATCTTTGAAAGATACTATGTGTGAATGTGTAAGCAATACACGGTTGCTTAACTATCTGCCTCTAAAATCGTAGAATCATAGAATGGATTGAGTGGGAAGGGACCTTACAATCATCTAGTTCTGATCCCCTGCCATGGGCAGGGACATCTTCTACTAGACCAGGTTTCTCTAAAGCGTCATCCGGCCTAGCCATGAACAGTTCCAGGGAAGGAGCATCCACAACTTCTCTGGACAACCTGTGCCACTGCCTCATCACCCTAATAAATAATTTCTTCCTAATATCTAATCTAAGCCTGCCTTCTTTCATCTTAGAACCATCACCTCTTGTCACATGCTCTTGTAAAAAGTCCCTCTCCAGCTTTTGTGTAATCCCCTTTAGATACTGGAAGGCAGCTTCATAGGAGAGGTTCTCCAGTGCTTCGATCATGTTTGTACCCCTCCACTGGACTCACTTCCAGCAAGTCCATGTCCTTCTTACACTGGTGGCCCCAGAGCTGGATGCAATTCTCCATATGGGGTCTCACGAGAAAGTGGAGGAGCAGAAATCACTTCCCTTGACCTGCTGATCAAGCTTGTTTTGATATGCCATAATATCTTTATCTCCTCCTTCTCAATTTAAATGAGCGTCTCTCAGCACACCTTCTCAGGAGGAGCTGGGAAAGCCTCTAAGCCGTGCGATTTTGCTTATCCTGAGCTTGTGGATCTTTAGGATTTTCAATCTGATAGGACTTTAACTCTTATGTGTGCTTGTGCTGTAGAAGGAAACCATATGCCCTTTCAAATAACACGCTCATTTGACTGGGTAGCTCAGATGGGAGCACTACTTCATCTGTTCTGAACTACATCAAGAGATAATCCTTTTATTACATGAGATTCAGTTTTGACTGCACACCTTGAAAACAGGACTATGTATGCCTGAGTTTGAGAAATGCAACTTCAAACTGTGGGAAGTTTTGCTGTCCAACACATGCCAGCTGCATGGTGCCATATATTTACCTGATGATTTATAGCTTTAAAGGGTTTTTACTCTCATAGTGCTTGCTCCTGCAACAACCGTACAGACAGGAAAAAAGTTAACTGCTTTAATAGTAGATGGTTGAATGCTAGACAACTTTTGTTCTGAACAAGACAAATTCTGGACTCAGTGCTCATATGGAAGAATTTAAAGGAGAAAGTATTTAATGCTGGACACAGTGACCTAAGCAGAAGAACCTAAGGGAAAGCAAGTTTAAAAACAAGACTGGGAGAAGACGACAAAAAGGGGAAGCAACTTTCCAACAGGTAAACTAAGCAGTACAGAATCAAAAGAAATTTAAAGAGATTAAACTCTGAGGATAAGGGAGCTAGATTGGATGCAGCAGACAGTTGAGTTAGTGGTTACATTTTCAAGGTTGCGGTGTTTTGGTTTTTTTTTTTTTTTTTTTT
>VZRX01018453.1:0-51578 GCA_013398075.1 Notiomystis cincta | reverse complement strand
TAGTGTGTGGGTTATCTTTTTAGGTTTGGGTGTTTTTGTTTTTTTTTTTTTTTTTTTTTTTTTTTTGTAATGAAACAAATGTATTGCATTAGCATTTAATGGTTGTGCATATTTAACTATGAATAAATGAATGAATAAAAAGGACTAGAAACAAGATGGCTACTCTAATCTCTGTAATGGCTGAGCAAGAAGTGGTAAATACAATGGAATGGGAATTAAGATAGGAAGTTTAGTGAGAAGTAGAGAAGTAAAGAAAAAAACAAAACCCAACCAACCAACCAAAAAAAACCCTACAGAAACATACCAGAATTCGTCTCACAAGCTTTTCAAAACAACTTCAAAGTGCCTGTGTCACTGGTTACATACATTCAAGAGTTCTGTATACCCTACATTTGCAACAATGTGCCAGAAGTATTCCCTCAAAGTCATTACACCAGCATGGTATTTTACACACAACGAATGTGCTTCAAGGATGTGCACTGTGAAAGAAATTGCCTCTCTGTCATCAGAGAACACTGGCACTTGTGCGTTTTTGAAACATATTTCAGAATATCCATCTTGTTTAAGCACTATTCTTAACATGTTTGTACATCCAAACTGCTTTAAACACTGGCTGATGGCACGGTGCCTCCAACAAGAGTAGATGTAGAAGAGTCTTGGATTGCTGGACCACACCCTGAAACACCCTGTATGCCAAATACAATTATGCAAATCCCGTTAATTTTTAACCTAGGTACTTTGTACTTGCTCTGCCAGAGAATTTTCATCATGACACCAGGACAGCATTACAAGAAATACACCCAGTGCTGCAGTTGCCAACCAGGCTACTACAGCACTGATCAAAATGAACAATGCAGTAGAAATACCTGTGACTTCATCTTCCTGGACTCAGAACTATGTTTCTGTACAGAAGAGTAAATAGAACTCAAACCAAACCAAACAGGAGATGTACATAAGGCCTAAAAGTGTTTAAATGACACTATCAAAGAATGAAAAAAGAAAATTAATTAGAATCCTAAATATCCAATTATCACATATGCTAGCTGTCATCCATTTCTGTAAATGAGTGCCTCTATTTAGTCAACCTGCAGAACTTAAAAAAAAACCTGTAGCTGTTATGAATTTATCCAAATTTCAGTGTTTCCTTTTTGGAAGGCTCTGACATAAAGAAAACTCAGTTTAAAAAAGCGATGATTCTTGGAAGAAAGTTCCACTGGCCGGTGCTCAGCTGAAACAAGAGTCCTTAATTTATTCTTTATGCAAAGCAAGATTTACAGGGTTGTGTTTTAAGGCTCTTGTTTTAATCCACGCATGTATTTAACAGTGTTACAAGTCACTGTACATTATACCAGTTAACATACCAGTTGCACACACTCTTATGATGGTTTTCTCCAGCAAAGCCACATAAAAACCAGTAAATACTGGTAAAGGAATTAGGAGTTTTACAGTTTGTGTTTTGTTTTGTTTTTAATAAGAAACAAACAAAAAACACCCAATTCCCCAAGAAAATCAAAAGACAGCAAAACAGAAGAGGCCATTGTAACTACACAAGAATTTGTTAAAAATATTCTGAAATTTAGAAAAACAAAAAAAATCACTGTTTAAAATAAAGAAGACTCCAAATAGTAGACAATACTCAAAACATAAGATTCCCTTAAGAAAAAGTATCTAAGAGTCCTAGATGTGGCAGATTGCTGTAAAGACAGGAAAACTGTGTCAGGAAGTGTCAGAATTCCCTTCTGAGATAATGTGAACATTACAGAGCTAATCACGTTAGTCTTTCCCCGAGAAGCTTGAAAACTTCCTAGGAGTGTGTGAGGGGGAAATTTTCTAAGCTTTCCTCCAGCCCTTTTTTAACAAATTTTTTCAAGATAAAGACACAAACTGGAAAAAAAAAAAAAAGGACAGATATATACGCTCCAGGTCCTTTTGCATTAACATCCAAATTGAAAACAAAAGGAATCCCTAATTGAATGTCACAATATACTTTTTAGTCTACAAGAATGCTATCAGATTTTAATCCCTATTATTAGCTATGTAATACCAAGATATTTTGTCAGTTCTCAGAGAGTCTGGTACTTGAAAAGGTGCCGTAAGTGAAGGGGAGTAAACTGATTAAGTTGCCATAGAAAAGACTAGCACCAACAACCCTCCTAAAGCATTCAACAGCAGCTGGAAAGTGTGAAATTCTTCACTTTATTTCAGTGAACTAACACTATTAGATAAAACTTCCAGAGTAGCAAATTAATCAGAGAATAACAACATATAAAGAAAAGATGTATCTTTAAAGCTTTTCTTTCTGTCTTTCCCCCCCTTTTTCCCTCCCTTTATTTATTAAACATTTAGTCACACAAATGAAAAATGACTAACAAGTTAAGTTCTTTAGAAGAGCAGCCAGAGCTATGCTCAGAGGATTTAGCAGGTCCCGGAGGTACCGAAACAAATATCCTTATGCCCTGTAAGATTAATACAACAATAACAACAAAGTCATTGCAACCACAAGAAATGTTTATACTGTAATTAAGTTGTAAAATTATATTTATTTCTCCATAAAGCTGCTGACTTCCCTTCTAAACAAATGATTTGTTTTCTGTAGGAGTCACTGATCTTGTGACAATGTCACGTGTAAAATCTGAATGTCTTAAAACACTATATTTTCCAATGGCCAGGCATATTTTTCATAGACTTACTTATTTTTTTTTTTAAACTTTCTACCTATGCAGAATTTTTCTTCTACAGCATTTCCATTTCACAGAGATTACATATGGAAAGACTGGATGAAGAGAGACAGCTAAAACAGTTCTGCTGTGCCACTTGTTCAGAAAAACAGAAATCACAATGAAAGTTGTCTAAATTCTGGTATTCTCCTTTACTAATTAAATATTTTCATCAACATCAGTTTGTAAAAAAATTCACAGTAAGTTCGAAATATCTGAAAAAATAATTCAGAAATTTATAATTTCCCCCATTCAAAAGAACATATTTTCTTTGAACTAAGTGCACATTATTTAATCAAAGAATTTGTGTAATATTTGAAGTTTTCAATAGGTCACAAAATGCATCACATACAAAACTGGCAAGGATAATCTTAAAAGTTCCAGCACATTGCTGTGTAGATTAGAATCAGTTAAAATCAGTTTTTGACAGCCCCTAATAAAAAAAAATCCACAAAAACCTGAACAGATGACATATAGTTAAGGTAACAGCAGAAGGTAACAGAAGTCTGAATTCATTAAATTAATTAAATCTACACACACACATCGTATTTGTAAAGAGGTCTTACTACCTTTAAACTGACATTAAGGAGATGATTGTTCAGAATATTAGATTTACATCAGAGAAATTCAAAAGGTAACTTTTCCATTTAGAATTTTCAAGAGTTATCCTAAATGCTGTATTCATTATGAAACTCTGTTAACAGAGTAACACTGAAAAATAGTTATTTTAATTGGAGCTATTAGAGAGCATAAAACTAGCGTATTCCTGATTACAATGGAGTTGTAATGATCCTTCATTTTTTACCAGTTTATAAATTCCATTCTCTCATTCTGTACTTTTCTTCTATAATTAAAGTTCAAGTGTCTTTTCTCAATCCCCCCTTCAAAGCCCGTCACTGCTGCACCTTCAGTGAGACTGCAAGGTCTCAACTAGAACAAAGATTTTTCTTCTCTGCAGCATCAGAATCTAGGAAAACCCCATACCTAAGAGGTCATCCACTTCCCTGTGCTACATTCCTCTGCACCAGAGATAAAATTGTTTTCAGCCATCCTGGCTCCACCTTAAACAGCTTTTGCAGATGTTGTAGTCCCATTTAAGCAGGTCATCAAGCATGTGCTGATTTCCTTTTTCAAGACCTCAGTACCTACCAGTGTTGCTTCATTTATCAAATCTGCCATATTCTTGGAAGCAGACTGTGCTAATAGCACAAACCTTACATTTCTTTGGGAGGTCCAAAACTGTATCTGATACAATTTTCTCCTCTCCTCTTCAAAGTTTTTAACATTATCTTTATCTCAGACTTTTCTAGTGAAATAGTTTGACTGTGACATTTAATTCAAGAATGAAATTACGTAAACCTCAGACTGAGTAAAATTAATGCTATCTTTGTATAAACTCTTTTCTCTCAATAAAAAATGACTTCTGAGACATCCTTAGACCTCAGATATGTGTACATTTTTTTAAAGACAGACTGCCTTTTTGCAAATGTTTAAAATACTAACTAAAAGTAATGCATGTCAGTTTTCTCCTTCTCTGCTGGAGAAGATTCACTAGCCACCAGAATAATTTAAGGTTTGAAAGCACAAATGGATGACTTGATTTCTAGCTGGAACTAATCATCAACCATAAACCTCAGGTTTATTCTGGGGGTAGCACTGAAGGCAGTGGAGAGAAGGGTAGAAACCAGTTACAGGGCTGTTCCCACTGTGCTTAGGAAAAACCTTGTTCATTTTGAAAGACAATGAAACCAAATTGTGTATTTCTTAGGTCCCCACTGCATCTAGGGCATGGGCTCTGTCAAGCTCAAACTCTCCTTGCCATCACGGGCATTCAGGCAGGCAGCCTTTGGGGAACTCCTGCAGTGAAAAATGGGGCCCCAGGGCATCCCTTACTGCAAAGGGACATATTCAAGGCAAATACAGTGATACTCTGCTTCTAACTGCAGAAAAAGTGCCTTAGTACCCCTCTGCCCCAAGCTCCATAGCCTTGACTTGGCAGTCAATTTTGTGACCTGTTAGCAGATACACAGATTTCAAAAGCACTCTTTTCTGAAAAACAAATGCACACATACACTGTAGGACTTCATCTAATGTTCAGAACTGAACTCATGCATATTTCTAGTCCTTTCTTAAAAGTATTTAGAAGACTTTTAAGGTTGAATTAGGTCAGAGATGATCTCAGAAGAAAGGAAGAATGACTGTGCTGGGTCAGATCAAAGGTCCACTTCATCCAACATACTTTCTCTTTTCCTTATGGTCTTGGCTGCCAGGTTGGAGCATCTCAATGAGTTGGACATTGTACTTAAAATCCAATTGCAGTGTGTATGCATCGATTCAAGCATTGGTCAAAAGCAAATGCTTAGGAAGGAATAAAAATATTCTCTCAGTATTAACTTATTTTGAGCTCAAGGACATCCTGAGCTGGATATTTAACAACCTTTGGCTATGTTAGTGCCCTTGGCATTTACCCAACATCTCCTTGAGTCCATGCAAACTGCTAGTGCTTTAATGACTTTTGGCATGGAGTTTCACACATCTATTGCCTATTCTGAAGAACTGCACAAAGGATAACAGACCCTGGGAATGTTAAGGGCATGTCAAATAGTACGCTAGTTTTGTGACTGAGGCAAATTTAAATATAATTGATTATTTCTCTCTCTAGTATAGATGTTTAGCACACTTCAGTCTCACAGTAGAGATGAAAAAAATATCCTAAGTACAGTTCCCATATTATTACATAAACTGCATTAAATAATATGATGATAAAACCACAATCTTTTTCATTAATGACTTATCCAGAGATACAAACTCTTATTTCTAGGAGAAAATGCTATTTTTTTATTCCACTAACCAGCCCTTTAAAAATTCTTTTACAGGCCACTTCTTAAGTCCTTTCTTACCCATTTTAATAAACATTACTTAATAGCTCTGCACACTGCCAAAATCCATTATCTTAAGCTTTAAATTGATAGC
Organism: Notiomystis cincta; assembly: GCA_013398075.1. NCBI lineage: Eukaryota > Metazoa > Chordata > Aves > Passeriformes > Notiomystidae > Notiomystis > Notiomystis cincta. Next base: position 45,888 of record VZRX01018453.1, on the reverse strand, counting down.
TGGAAAAAAATGCTTTAACTTCAGGCTGAATATAAACATTGTTCCTGCTATATATTTTGTTTTCTGTGAAACTGCAGCTGCACATTTCAGATTAAACTATATACAGTTTTAGTCAAACTGATCTAGTTTCTCACAGTTCATTGATTTCATCAATTCAGCTAGAACAGTTTTATTATTGCCAAAATGTAAGGTAACATCTGAAGCTCTTCAGACCTACATCTAATGATTATGCATGTTACTCTTTAGCTCTTGGAAACAATCTGAAAGGATGTTATCAAAAGTGGGTCAAAAGCAATATGGTTAAAAAATCAGATTTTATTTTATTTAATTATTAAAGTTTAACATTTTAAAATACATCTTTGGGATAGATTTTTTTTTTTTCCAGAATTCAAGCACTAATTGGGAAGGCTGTTAATAACAGAATACATTTCTGGTATCTAAGCTGCAGAGATCCCACTGACTCCAGAGTGACTTAAAGATCAGGTTCTTCAGTGAGATATCTAAAGACATATAAATTTGGATGAATAAAGAAGCATGAGCCTCCCACACATTACCACTTTATGGCAAACTTCTGCAAAGTTTTGATTACACTGCAGAGCATCAGGATGTGCTCCTCAGGGTAACTCTGTCTGAAGGAGAAGTTCTAACTCAGCACTGAGCCTGCAACAGCATGAAGAGAATAGTTCCCAAAAGGGCTCAAGTCTTCATGGAGGCCTGTGCTGGTATGGACACAAATCCAGGAGGAAACAATCCAAAAAGCGCCTCTCTCTCTCTCTCTCTCTCTCTCTCTCTCTCTCTCTCTCTCTCTTTCTCTCCTGTCTGCCAGGTAAGCAGATCTGGGCAGCACCTCCCCCACGGGTTCGGGAAAAGAATTTCTCAAATGAAAGTGAAAAAAACTATTTATTTAACAGAAAGAGTTCCCCCTCCACCAGGCACAGGGCAGAAAAGGACACTGAAAGATGCTTTAACTGTAGTGAGAGCAGTGCCAAACAGCATGGTACGGCCTTTTGGACAGACATTCCTCAGGACTGAGCAGGAAAGAAGCAAAGCTTGCTGTCTCAGCCATCAAGCTTGCTGAAATCAAGGACCCACTGGCAAGGATTCAGAAGGCAAAGGAGATCTACATATAAAATATCTTTGTTTTGCCTCTCATAGATGCTTGAATTTTCTCTGTTTAAACTTCCAGGGTTTATTGAGATAAAGTCAGTTTGTTCTTTTTGTAGCGCCTCCTACAGTACATGTTGTAGATGGTTCCTTCTCAGACCATGCTTGACTTGCTGTCCCATAATTACATACCATTAGAGATACTGAATAATTAAAAAAAGAACCACTGGCTTGACTTTACTTCTGCGAAGTCAGTTTTTAATGACCTGCTTTAAAGTGATTCTACCTATATTTAGAAATCTGTGCTTTAAAAGCTGCTAGTTTAAAAAATGAGAGGAAAAATGTAATGGGTATTTGGTTTATACTAACTTTATTCTCAATTCTAGAATTAAATATCTGTATATATAAACCTACTGTAAATATGATCTGGTTGCTGAGATGGTGTTAATATGCAGTACCAAGTCTTTTCCATTGACAAACTAATTTACTGACAGTTCCAGTTCAGCTGACTAAGAGTAGATTTTTGACAGGTACAGGAACAACTCTGGGAAGCAAATTGCTCAGACTATGGGAAAGTCATAATGAGCAAAAGTGACAACTTTGCTTAATGTACAGGTGACAATGTCACAAAGAACCTTCTTAATGACATAAACTGTCATGAAGACAGTCTGTGTCTGTGGCAGCATTAAGTACTGAACAGCAATATGTTTGTTATCTTTGAGGACTGCGCTGGCAGTTTAGAAGACATCACACAAATGCCCTAATATTTTTTTTAGTGACTTTGATGATGGAAACAGAAAGGGAAGTAAAACTGAAAGTAAAAAGTATGTCTAAAAGCCCTGATCTAGGAGGAAAAACTGAAGAGAGACCTTTATAATGAAGATATCAAGGTAGCTATTTAATTTTGAAGTCCTTCAAGTACTGCTTCTGAATGCTGTCAGGAGCCACCTAAATCTGCCTTGCCACAGGCAAACCAATGTGTGTCCTATGTCACTCACCCCAGCTGAGATGAGTGAAGAAGCGCTGTCACACTCCAGCAATCAGACCAGCACCCGGCCAGATTTTTACTGACACACAGACTCGCCCAAGATCTCTTTTGACAAGCACACCCACAATGCTACTGATTATTCTGGTGGTCTGGAAGTCACTGGGGGCTGAAAAAAAGGGTCACTGCCCTTCAGACAGAAATGACCTATCAAATGCTCAGCAACTGGCCCTAACAGAGGCTACTTTCCAACTTGTACTAAATTGACATTCGGAGTTAACAGCAGCTATTCACACTGGTTTCATTTTGCTGTCCACAAAGCTCCCAGGCTTCATAACTCTCCTCTGGAGCTCCTCCGCTCCCTTGGTAATATATATGTAATGTATATGAAATTTGGGTGCTTGCCTCCGAGGCAGTCAGTTGCAATCTCATGAATATCTACCTAAAAAAGTGGAATCACGACTAGGCTTTGTTGCAAATCTCCACAGATGTCCTGGGATAGAAATGGCCTCAGCACACTAAATACAAAGACTACAGAGCCTTGTCACAACAATGTGACAACAGAGAAGAAGCAGCTGGGACCAAGTAACTCCAAAATTTTCAAAGCAGGGTATCAAAATGGAAAAGGTTTCCTGGAGAAGTTAGCAATTTACACCAAGTTTGACAAATTGCTTTCTCAAACTTCAGTCCAGTGACCCACTTCATTTGGTCTAGATCCAACGATGCAGATGGCTAATTTTCTCCACAGAACTGAAGTCCATGGAGTTATCTCTCATTTATTCACATGCTGTCTTACAGCTCCTGCAGCAGCTAGCTAGGCATTAAGAGCTAAGCATCCCACCCAGGCAAGTGCTGAATCGTGAAAAAAAGGGAGTTTTATTACTTAAAATAGTTTAATTGCTTTAGCATATTTTTCATCTTAACTATAATTTTGCCACTTACACAAACTCTAAATGCATATTCTTTAATATGCTTTGCCTTTATGTCTCCAGTTTTTTTAATGGAAGAACCAGGATTGACAAAAGAGCAAACGCTCTTTAAACATTTCCACACCTGTGGCGGACTGTGTACGTGCATCATTTTCCTGACATGGCACTGCAGAAGCACTAGATAGGCAGCCTTACATTCTAGTTGCAGGTCTCTGAAATACAGAGAAGTGCTGGCAGAATGAACAAGTTATTCCTAATACACAACATGAAGAATCTGGGTGCTCCCCAATATACTTAAAACTAGTCTTGGCAGACAAAAAAAGCATAATTCATAGATAAAAACAATGTGCCCTCCTCACTACAAGCTGTAAGAAGTCTGAAAACTATGATCATTCAAGTTGCAGACATTTAAAAGGGGTGGGAAGGGAAACAGCTTAATCTGCCTGCCTTCAAATTTAAAAACCTCAATCAGAAATTTATCTCATTGGTCATTCCCTTTAATTCTTTTTATGTAGTCTATAGAATTTATGTATATTTTGTATTTCTACAGACTTTCTGAAATAATAATTTATTCCAGATCCTTATCACACTTTATATGCAGCTCTCAGTTGACCATTTCTATTTCCTCATTTTTAAGATTAGTCCAAATTTTTAATCCTGGACAGAGAAAAGGATATATATATATATATCTTTTGCTAGATCATCTTCCCATATCTTTACACATAAAATATTTATCCCTGTTACTGCTTTTTCACTCGTTCCCAGACATTATATTTCTTGTGTGGCACGTTGACCAACACTCTGTACAGTATTCCAGATGGAGCCTAACATTCCTGTAACCGTATCGCCTCTTATTTTCTATTTTATCCCTCTGATACAAGCTAGTAACTTACTTTCTTGCAGCTGTGCATAAGCCCCATGGTTTCAATGATTTTTCCACAATAACCTTCAAATCCTTTTCCTAGTCAGTGTGCTGAATGATTGTTCCACTGCAGCATACACTGTGTTTCCTTTGGTTTCTTGCTCCCAGACTAATTATTTTACATTTTTCCACAGTGAACCATGTTTGCCAGCTGCTGGCCCAGTCACCTAAACAGTTCTAAATCCTTTTATATCTGATTGTATCGTTCCTAATTCACTGCTCTGAATTTTACTACAAAAAGGGTGGTGGGGAGGATAAATCTCTGCAAATATACATTAGTTATATGGGGGCCATATGCATGTGATCAGTATAATTAATCATATGGTTTTGCAATCTATCAGGCAGCTTTGCCCACCTCACTTGCATTTTTCCAATAATCCATCTCTGCTGGGACTACTTCGATCACTCCACACTTCTGAGCAGCTTCATACAGCTGCCATAAAAAAACCCTGCCACAAAACCCCCTTTTACTTTCCCAAATATAATTCTGCCACTTCAAATCACACTTACCTGAAGTTTAATATTCAACCTTGAATAGCCAGCAATATTCTGTCTAGGATCTGGGACAGGTTGATGGCTAATTTCTCTGAACCCTTGAAGATAGAGATGGGAACTAGGTTCATTAAATATTCTCAAACTCTACCTATCTAAGCATGCAGCCAACAGCTGTTTCCAGATTCTATCTGCAGGAAAACTATCAGAACTTCAAATATTACTTGCACTGTGTTTTGCAAGACAATTTTTAGTAATATTTCAAGTATTTTAATTTCCCTTCCCAATTACACTACTGATGTTAATGTTAAATGAGTCTCTGCTCATCTCCTGCCAACAGCAACTCGAGGACATTGATCACTTCGTGTGTGTGTGACGGCAGAGCAGATAAATCACGTAATTTGCTACCATTCATACAGCCTGGTCTGTACGTACAGTTGCTCCTTCTTTAAAGGAAGCCCTAAATTGCCACTTCCTCGTGAATTTTTAAACTCTGAAAGGCTGATGCAGATTTTTGCAATGTATTAATGCAACAAATATTTCCAAGCTTGTGGAGTTACAACTCATAGTTTAAATGATACCCTACCACTTTCTACCTCAACGGGCAAGTTACTGAACTCATCTAGTAGCCGAAAGCCTCCAGCATTGCTGTATAATCCTGCTTTTCCTTCATTGTAAAAGAAAGAAGTTGAAGCATTTGCTTCACTTCAGGCTATCGAGTCAGAAAATATTTTAGCAGTGGTTAACAGTGCTATGGCTCTGTGCTATCAGCTCAGAGAAAGCTTTAACAGAACTTGCAGGTTTCCATGATTTCTTCCATCCAATCCTTATTCTCTGCCTTTAATTCCTCTTTCATAAAACAGTATTGCTGTTGGGACTATCAAAGACATGTTTTAAAGAACCATAAATTGTATGTTTGTGATGCCACTCCTGTGGCATTACAAGAAAATTACTTTAAAAGAATAAACGCTAGTTGCTTATTATTCTACAACTTGACGCAAACTTGTACTGATTTGCTGACAAAAATTGTGTGGGACGTGAACTAGCTTTGAAGACTGCATGCAGTGGAGCATCAGTATTTGGCAACATGCTAGTTCTACCTCCACTGCCTACACAGAGATGCTGCAGAATAATCACCAACTCCCAAATTAAATGTGCTCTGCTTTTTATTTATAACAATTTGAACTGGCAGTCTGTGCTCAAACAAACCAAAATAAAATTACTTCAAGGTTTTTAGTTTCATTATTACATCTAGCTTCTGCCAGAAATCCATTAACGCGACACAATCTCACTCAACTGACAATTCTTGTCAACTGTCTGATGAAGCAGTTTTCTGCTGCGTTTTTTATTAATTTCAGGTAGCTTTTGGTTAGGTTTTTTATGTTTTTTTTTAACATAGAAAACATGAACTAACACTTCAATGTTTTAGTAGAAACCACTAAATATAAGTTATCCTCAAACAGAGTAAGTTCAACCAATGAACAGAGCTGTTCACTGACTGGTTGACTTCCCCTTTACACTCTCTGTTTACAAACTGCAAAGACCATTTCCTCTGGCAGGGGCACTGAAGTGTGACATTAGTGCCACTTTTTAAAGTACTTATGGAGTTAGATAAAGTGCAATAATTCCCCAAAAGAGTTGAAAGCCATACTGAAGCAAAAGTTACACTAGTGAAAGATAAATAAAAATTCACTTCTCAGAAGATGAAGTATCAGGAAAGGAGATAGAGTCAATACCTTCTGGCCACTCCAGCAAACAAGAAGAAATGAATTTATCTGAAATTAGCTTAAATTTCTCTTTGAATGTCAAACAACAGTTAAGCAAGGTCACGTTAGATGACAGACAGGTTATTAGCTCAAAGCCCAGAGAATATTGTTCACTGTCTAAAGCTTGTGACAAACTCCCAGATCCAGACTACAAAGTAAGAACTCAGTTATCCCTGACTCCTTCTGGCTTCAGTAGAGAATGATGGGTGTCTCACTCCTCAGTATTTGGACACCTGAAATTTGATTTATCCTCTGACAAATCTATGTCTGCCTTAACTCCTTCCTAACCAAGTGTTGTAAAAAATGAGGCACAGCATGGAAGTTGGCAGCAGCAATACTAATACTAACACTAATACTAAATACTACTACTACTACTACTACTACTACTACTACTACTACTACTACTACTACTACTACTACTACTACTAATATTAGTACATAAGCTATGACTCACATTTATTACTCCAAGTGCCTAGGAAAGGCAGGAAATCTTTCTTGATGAAAATGAAAGTACCATGCATTATCACTTTCTTGCCATAACCCAAGAAAAAGAATAAACAACAGCTAATACCCAAACCACAGCAACCACAGCAGTTGTAGCTCTGCAGACAGATAAGAAAATGGGAATGCCTATTCCAACTTGCTCCTGCATTAAAAACTAGTTTTGTTATTCTTTATGGAAGTGTGAGAATACACCCTAGAAGTAAACACTATTCAGTTTTAGATAAATTTGGTCAAACTCCCAAGAAATTGTATTAATTGTAAGAACTCATATTGTCCTCTACCTTTCTAATCCCAAAGTCATAAGAAACACCAGAAAAATCCTGCATTATCTCCTACTTTCATTATCCAGAGAAAGAGATTTTTTGATTTTTCTGAAAAAAAAAATTAAAAAAAAATTGCCTCTTTTTAAGGTCATATACTTGTTATATTTTCTAGAAGTCTAAATATATAAAACCCTTATGCTGACCACTATGGTTATTTTAGTTAAAATTAAATAGTAGGTAACTCTTTTTTTTGTAATTCAGATGTTTGATCATAAATATAGCCTGTCTCTCTGACTAGAAGGCTGCTTTCATTTTCATTATTTGACACAATTTATCTGGAAGTCAGTGTAAAGTACAACTCTATAATGGCAATCAGCTGCGACTCCAAGCAATGTGCTGGATGACTAAATATTTCATTTTTGACTGCAAAGCTGGAAGAGCGAACATGACCCATCCTACCACTGTAAAAATACACCTCAGCAGAACATGCAAATGATGACTGTCCTTCCAAATGTGGAGATGTCAGTGGACTAACACAACTGCAGCCTGCTATTGCACACAAAATCACAGCACTCTGCTGAGCACTACTAGCACAGGGACCTGGGCAATGAAAGGAAGAGAGACCCACTGAGAGATGTGTGGTGCCACTGCCTCTGTCCCACGGGACTTATCCCTGTCTTAGCTGCAGGAAATCCATGCACACTGCAAGACACTGGGCTGCACCAGCCCACAGTCATTTTGTAACTAAGAACAAAGAAGCTATTGTATAGACTTTGAGCTTCATCTATGACTGACTTAAGGGATTTTTTTGGCTATTGGGCAAGAGCACTCCAATGGTATCTGCAAATGCAGTGACAACATTCTGCTCTTATACCTTTGTCAAGATCGATAAAGATGCACTTACAGATTATTTGGTAAGGGAATCAAATGCTTTAAAAAGGATGCTGTTGAAAGCAAGAAAACTGGCTTTGAAAACACCTCACTTGCCAGGACATTAAAGTAGCTTCTACCAAGTCCCTAAAAGTACACCCAACTGCATCAGAGCATTGAAGCATACTCACTGGAGAACATATATTAGGATGCATTGTATTGTAATCATTATTGTGAATTACATATTTTACTTTTTAGCTCATCTTTGATAATGACAATGCATTTTCAAGTTTCAAAATCTGACAGAAAGCATGCCTTCCTCCAAGGTTCCGAGGGACAAAGCTAAGATTGACTTGCTCATTGTCTTTAAATTACTTTCTGTAGCCAGAAATGGGTGAAAAACTGAACAAGAACTCCTACTGAGTCTCATATAATACGTTGCAAGCACATCTGTGTCTTAAAAACCTCCACACAGTACATAAAACTTCACACAGAATCAAATGAAAACAGTTATAGTAGATCATGGAGGTGGCCGGGGAAGGGGGGTGGAGAGGAGATATCTCCATATATCTCCATTCCTTCTCCTGAAGCATTTTTAGCAAAAGGAGAAAAAGAAGAAAAATTAAATAGTGTAGAGAAAAAGAAAAATTAGAAACATTAACTAATAGGATTGGAAAGGACCTCTAAGACCTTTGCTTATCTTTTTCATGAGCTACTAGGTGCATCTGAAGAAAACACGGACAATACGGTGAGTTTACATGTATTCAAAGCGCAATTATCTTGTCTGATCAAGCCTAGGGCTCCTGGGGACTTCATAAGGAAAATCATCTGAGTCATTATTGGACTTGCACTCTCCCTAGCTCCTTTGATCAGCAAGCACATAGTTATCACCCACACTTACATACTCAGCATTCAGCACTTCATTTAAAAGACTAAAAGAGACCAACCATTCTTGGAGATATACGCTTTCAGAAAATCTAGAAAAATGAAAGGTAAGTACAGTACTGCTTATGTTTATATTTGGATACTTTCTTCACAGTCATAGAAGACATGAATTGCATGGAGCTTCTGCATTACCTATTGAAAAGATGCTGACTCTTCAGCTGAAAAGACAGAAATGGTGTTATATCACATCTTTTGCAATAAATTGCTATGAAAAATGCAATAAACATTTCACTGTTTCAACACATTAACACTCCACGACACTGTAGCTTTCGAACTTTATTTCAAAGAACCTTACCTGGAGGAGTAAACAATACTTTACAAACTAACAAGATCAGAACTTTAAAATAAATTGCAGATAACCTTCACAAGAGGTGATGTAAGAAGCAACTAGGATAAAGGAAACATGCTGAGGGGGAAAGAAAGATCAGCTACCAGAAGTGGTATCAGGGGACATTTTCAGAAAGAGATGTGCTACAAGCTTCTCTGCATCAACACACGACTTACAGCAATGCTAGGGAGTGAGATGTTTTAACAGAAAATAATAAGCTGAATATTCTCAATTTGTTGACATCAAGGTAGAATATTTAAATGCTGAATCAATTCAATTAACATAATACTGAAAGGCCCAACCTGCATGTAGACCATTTGAAGTGTGTAGCCAAAGCTTTTTTTACACTGGCAGCTACCATCCATCAAGAAGTCAGGGTAAGTACAGGTGTGTGAGCTTGTAGTTCTGAATTTGAAGGGTAGGATGTTCATGGGATGGAGCAATGAGCCCCTCCTGCAGATGTCCACAGAGCAGTGCAAAGACAGAGACTCCTCCTAAAGCCAGTAGTACCTGAGTTTTCATTGGCATGAATTTTGGGAACTTTTCATGTAGTGAAGTATTTATCTTATAGTACAGTGGCAGGTCGCTGCTTGGATATTTTCATGCAGCAAAAAGGACAGCAAACATTTCTCACACATTGCAACAAAGAATTTCACTCTGTGATAGGAAAAGTAACAGGAGAATGTTTGCAGTAGATACAATCCCAGGAATGAGTGTTGAGAATGTGAAAACCAATTTTGCTGAGTTTTACCACTAGTAGTTTGAGAACAGACATAAAATATTGTCAGACACTGGAGAGATTCTGCTACAATCCCAGATTATCCCACATAACATGTTTATCTCAGAACAGTTTCTTTATTAAATTGTCCTGCAACCAAAGCAAAACTCAGTACTTTTCATGCTAGCAAAGAGTTAAGTCGTCAAATACGAAACTGACAACATAGTAACAATGCAAAAAGTCTGAAATAAACAAGCACCTTCTGGAAGAAAATTTGAAGCTAATCCCTTCTCTGAGAATCTGTTAGCTAGAAGACCTGAGATCCTGCCTCAAAAGGTGGCCCACTCTGGAACTGCAAGAAGATCAAAGTCTCTTTTGTCCCAATTACACCTGATGGCTATCATGACGCTATACTGTGTGCAAGCAAAACTTCAAAGCAGTCTTAAGGGCTCATATTCTTCTTTTTTTCTTTTTCCCCTAATAAATTTAACAAAACTCATTGTGTTAGCTAGTTTTGATTACCTCTGGACTTCTCTGAGAATATGAATGAAACAGCTTCATGTTACACATTATCTGCACAATCCTTTACAATGCCCAGGCTCTGCACTAGGCTGATTTTTTTTCTCTATCCATCTCCCTGCTTAGGAAATAAAGAGATCTATCCTGTCATCTGACTTCTCAAAGCAGGGTTTCTCTGTGATGTTTTCTAAAGCTTTACCTCAACATTCCTATTGGAGAAAACCTTATCTGTGTAATATTTTGAAATATTAGAATCCAACACAAATTGTCCTTTTTTTAAACAGAGCACATACAACCAAAGTGCCTCATTTCCCCTTTTTAGTTGCAGACATTCAAACTAACAGAAGGTCAATAGTTATTTTCTGGATTGGTCAATTGCACAAGATGAAGTATAAAGAACTGAACTTCTAACTACTAGCTGATTTAAATTTTATAACATGAAAACAAGAATGTATTCCATTTCATCACAACAGTCTTACAGCTATGTTCAAACTGGAACAGGTGTTTTATTTATGAGTAGAAAATAGCTAGAGAGAAAAGAAAATTTTGGAAGGAGGGGATGAAACCCTGGAAAAATTGCAGATGAGAAGAAAAAAGTGGATGCTAAACACAACAGCATAGCTAATTCAGCACTAGAAAAACATACTGTATGAATATTACAAATATAACTAGATGGATTGATAAAATGACAGACTGAAATGATATTCAGTCTAACAATTTACTTATCTTTCATTTATCACAAAATCATTTGGGAAAATCTTTTTTGGATATTGAAATGTTGTTTCTGTTGCTAAAAAGACTCAAGATTTGTGGTTTCATTGTAAAGTATTGCTCCTTTCAACTTCAAAAGAAAGCTCAAGCTGAACCCAGGCAAGGTCAGTTCACTGCTGTTTATCCTGCATGAGCTGAAATTTCCAGTAGTTCCAAGTGGCAAGTAATTTACACTAAAGCTGCTGCACCTTTTTTTTGACCTGCTATGAAAACAGGAACATACTGTGTTTGGATACTAAAACCAGTCCCCTTTACTAGAAAAGAAAATAATGTTATAAACATCTACTAGATTGAATATAGAGTATTTTTATATATGTTAAATATAATGAAAAATGAAAATCCATTTTTCCAGAGTAACTGAATTTCCATTACTACCAGTTACATTAAAAAGCCAGCATGTTTTACCAGCTTCTATGGGCCCAGTCACCAACTGTGAATTACTATCCAAATGATGGTATAGTTTGGCTAATTTAAATTTGAGTGATGTAAGAAAACCCTTATCAAATCAGCATAATATTCTGCCTGAAGAATACAGGAAGCTAAGCATGAGTGAAGAACAATGCTTATTTTTCAAATACACTACAAAAGGAAAACTGACAGATAAAAACTGGCAGATAAAGACCTAGCTTGGAAAATGTAAAAAAAGAAAAAAAAAATTAAAATCAGATCTATGTACCTGATAGACACCACTGTGCTCCCAATGATTAATATCCTTTCCTCTCTTCCTGGCACATAATTTTCTATCTGGGAATTGTTAGCACTATTTTCACACACTACCATTACTTAAAAGAATAATGTGAACTTTATGCTCTAGCAGGATAAAAATCTAACTAAACTACAAAACCTGGCAATTAATCAACTGCATAGGTGATATATTCTTTGGTAAAGCACAGAAAAATATTTTGCTGATCATCAACAGTAAAGTGAATTTCCACACTGATGAATCACTTCACACCTTCAAATATTGAAAGCTGGCTTTCTGAATGTCTGATAGGAGGTATTTAATTTAAATATTAAAATGTAATCTTGACACTGCATTAACTTGAAAAAGAAAATGTGTCAACTTTAATGATATAGTACACTTCAAGAAATACAAAATCTCTAAGAATTAGGATGAAATACACCTCACAGAGATAGCAGAAGCTATCCTGTAATTTGACATTTCAAAACAGCAGCCTGAAAAAAGTTGATGCAAGCTTTCTACAAACATAGCATGTCATTTAAAATGAAGAAAAATGGGACACCGGTTAAAGTCTATATTCATAAATAAATTTGTGATTTAGTTCATCTTAGCAGGTGTCTATCTAAAGACCAGAAGCCAATTGTGCAAACCCACACAACTTGTTCTCAAAAGACAAATTTCAAGCAAAAGCCACAGATCTGTCTTTATAACTCACTAAAATTGCTAATGGGGTATTACAGCTTTCCTTATTTTCAGTACCCTACAGCAACACAGTTACATGGCAAGTTAAAAGATTCCTTTGGTAAGAGTAATTTTTTAAAACATGAAAGCATATTTTCAAACAGAGAAAGCATATTTTCAAATACACTGTATTTCTGCACAGAGGGAACAAAGCTGCAGGTGACAGATCACCTACCTCCCTTTCCTCAAAGCACTGTTTGTCAGTACAGACATCTACTGAAACCTACTGAGAAATCTACTGAGAACAAACTGAAACCACAACATTTTTTGGGACTATGAAGGTGTGCGAGATTTCTCTCTCTGGCTAAGACAAGAACTGATTTTAATCTACAATATAAAATATCTAAAATGCATGCTATAAAAGTCTTTTACTTATACTAACATTTATGTCTGTATCATGTTTTATTTTAAAATAAAATTGTTTCAGTGAAGTCCTTTGATCCTTCTGTTATTAGGAGTTAAAACTTTTGGGCTGGTGCCTTGCATAGATTTCAAGCATGTTATGACTACTGAGCAGTTTAACTACAAAGGGATTATATGGGAATTATTAGAGGAAGTTTGATCTTTAAAGGAAAAGCAAATACTCAATCACCTTTGGAGAACTGATTTTCAAGGTTCACGTGGATTTCTTTTCTTTGGACATTTTTCAATATATTGATTGAGACTTAGATTCACAGTAATGATCTGGTAAAACTAGTTTTTACTAAAGTTAGTTAAGACTGAGATACAGTGAAAATTGCATTGTAGACTTTTGTCTACAACTAAACTAAAAATTATGGTGCATGACTAAAGGGAGTATCAACACACAAATCTGTAAAACGAAATATTTTACATTTAGGCTTACAGTTACAATTACACTAGAAAATAGTCCTTTTTTTGTTTATGGTGGAATAGCAGATGCAATGCACTATTTAAAGTACTATTTATTGTGATTTTATAGTACGTTGATGGTTCTGTTTCTGCTACCAAGTTGCAAAAATTAGTGGAAGGAATATGAATGCTATTTATTTATTTCACCTCTAAGACAATGTTAGGCTAAATGTCATCTGTAATCAAAAAAAGAAACAACAATTTAAAAAAAAAGCACAAGTGCATTTAAATTTACCAATAACAAAGCTCTTCAAAAACAACTTCTTGTATACTGCAGTCCAATTTATGAGTGACTGCTTAATAATAAATTTTTTTTGCAACCATTGGTCACTTTCTCCATCCATTGCATTAACATAGTGTAAGAATGATGGGATTATGTAAAAGGAACTCTTGGCCCCAGCTAGAGACTAAATTCATGCCACACTCTTTCTATGCTGCCACCTTGAAAAATATTTCAAAGCCATTCTAAATCTGTGTTCAGGTTTTAAACACAGAGAGCTTTCAAAAGCCATCTGCAAAAGAAACCATGCTAGAAATAAGCCAGCTAGCCATTAAAAAATTTCTGTGATTATTAATCTTTANGCTGTTTCTTCGGCGCCGCTCCGAGTTCCAGCCGTGCCAGCTTACACCCCCACCCCACCTGCCGAGGCGTCCTGGGAACTCTTTTCACCTGGGGATCCCGAGATCCGAACTCATTTCTCCCGGTCCTGGCCGGACCACGTGGCCACCGCCGCCTCGGGCTGCCAGTGGGTTCTCTGGTTCTAGTTTTGTTGTCACTGTTATAGTTGTTGCCTGTTTACCTCATATAAATACTTAGTAAAAATCTGTTATTCCTATTCCCTGTCTTTTGCCTGAGAGCCCCTTGATTTCAAAATATTACTAATTCGGAGGGAAAGGAGGTTCACATTTCACATTCCAAGGGAGGCTCCTGCCTTTCTTGGTAAACACCTGTCCAAACCGGGACAAGACACTCACAAAAAACTTCAGAAAAACTCAACTCTATCAGCTATTTACACAATGATTTAAACAAAAAATCAGTACTTAATCTAAAACCATAAACCCAAATCCAATTTGATAGATGAAAAAGTAAAATATCAGTTAGCAATGCTCACCTGTTCTGACCTTATCAGTATTTACATGTGTATTTGAAATTACATCATGGCTGAAACTACGGTAGCAAAATCAGTGCCTGTAATTTTCTTTCAATGCTGATTAATTGGAAAGCAATCCAAGAAGTATAAAAAGCATTGCTACTTAACCCAGTCTTCCCTGAATAGAGACGAAAGAATAGGTAGATCCTTAAACTATCAAGAAAGGAGTTATGCTGAAGATATTTCAAACAAGAATAGAGTATGTGCCAATGGAAAATATGTTGCATCTTATTAATAATTTTTTCTTTGTTATTTCAGATTTTAATAAAATGAACTCCTATACAGCTTACCTCCAGCAAGGTTCAGAAAATAAGAGCTATTTTATGGTTTCCACTGCACTAATACATGAGTGCAACTCATGAGTGGGAATCACCTAAGACTTACCACCAAGCAGTTCTCTTCTATCATCAAATCTGTCAAAGCCAGTTTTGACACACCCTAAAGCACAGAAATCAGGAGTCCAAAGATTAACAACGGAGTTTCTTAAAAACAAAGACCAGAACAAACATACAATACTCCATTTTTTGGTGGACCACCTCAAGAATGACTGTCTAGGTAACTGCAATAGCAAAATCACACTGGAACCAGACACATAAAATTATTCTCTCCATCATCTGAATCAAACCTACAAACTTCCTCACTGATTTCTACAACAGAGAGCAACCTCCTCCCTTGCCCAAACGACCCCTTGATACAGTCCTGCTCTAAGAACAGCTCCCTAGGCACTGCAACAGACATGCAAAATACATCACCCGAGCAAAAAGCCCACAGCTTGACACACTTAACTACACAAAACCAGCAACTCTAGCACTTCTGCTCTGAGTAGAGCCACTCATCACACCCTAAGAAGCCTAAGGATAAGCTTTGCCCAAGAGAAATACTCCCAGCAGGAAAAGATCTCTTCCAAGAGGGCACAGATATTGCACAGTAACTTCCTGCAGTACAAAAATGAGAAAGTGGACAAAACACAGCTATACCATCACCTAATGCACCTATGTGTACCAACTATCATAGTAAAAATAATATTTAGTCACAAAACCAGTAAAATTCTCCTCTTATAGTTATGAACTTGCCAAAATAAAAACTGATTGTCAATTGTATTAACCACGTGAGACAAAAACACTGTTGTAATGAAGAATCTATATCCTTGGCACAGAATATGCTCCTCTGTTCATGACAGGAAAGTAAGTAATCCTAAGGATAAAGAAATGAATCTACAGTCAGACTGTGAACTGTGCTAAATGTTTTGTCTACTGTCATCTTCTCAACTCTTCAGTGATTTTTTAAAAAAACCAACCCAACCACCTACCACAGTTAATTCCTGCTTTGCCTTCAATTTCTAGTATCTTGATTAGTCATATTTCTACTTACTACATTTTATACTGTAGCATAAATGCTGTGTTGAACATTATGGCCTCAGAATCAAGGACTTGGAAAACTGCCCTAATTATAATTACTAGTTCAGTCATAACTTAACGTTCCTTCTTATATGTAAGAGGAAGTGATATGACTCTAAGGTGCCCATACTTTCCAAATCTTCACTGAATAGTTTCAGAAAAACCCAGCTAAGGCTGACTCCTGGCACAGAGAATTTCAGAATGAGCACTTACACTTGTGAACAATTGGAAACAGGCTTGTAAAGAGAAATGTTGAGTAATCTTATCTACTAGCAAAGTCACCTTATCTAGCACTGGAGCTTACCTGGAAGCTGTAAGCATCTGTGACTTCAGAAGCCCTTTAATCTTAATGATGCCCAATAGAAGCGTCAGGGCACAACAATTGCAGCAGCATTTAAAAGTAGGCATATATCTGTAAATAAGTATCTTCATGCATGAAGACACCTAAATGTCACAAGTTATTTCTCATCTCTGCAAGCTAAATATTTATCTGCCAAAAATGTCAGGTACTTTATCACGTTGTATCAGAACACCAGGGTTTAATCATGGAGGCACTAACTCACATCCCACTGCCTTTTCTTTTGGGAGTGATATAAAAAAAAAATCATTAAATCACCAGTAAATAGTTACTAGCACATGATAATACAGCACTTTCACAAACTAATGTGCTTCAGCAAAACACAGTTTAAGGAGGCAAACATTTCTTTATAGTGGAGAGGTTCAAGCATTATTTCAGGATGTGTTGAGTTGTTCACAAGGACCCAAGCTCTAATGTCTGCCCATACACAAGCTAAGTGGTTGTAACCATCTCCTTCACAAATCACTGAAGAGCACTATGAATATAATGATCTGGAAGTCCATGTAACACTGCCTGTCCTAGCTACCTTACTCAATTAGTTGGTAATACAACAAGTATTGCTATCAGTGGCTTTATGAAATAACTTTGAGGGTTTATGACGAAACAAAGCTCAGTGAAGATTATGCCTTTCAGAAATATTTGCTTGTCCTTGCTGTTCCCCTTGCTGCTTCTTGGACTGCTTCTGTGCACACAGACATAAGGCTGTTTCAGAAACATCAATGATAAATAGGTAGTTTCAAACTAAAACTCTCAAAACACAGTTTGTCTGCTTGGTCCAGCAAATAAATTTATTTGTAAAATGCATTATGCTGCAAATAAGCATGAACTCTACTCCTGCCTCTGAGGGGAATGTCTCTTTCTGCAGAGAGTCTGCAGTCACTTTAGTTTTGGTAAGTGAAGGCTATACCACAAAAAGGTGTCCAAAATACCTCTTTTGCAGTGTACATAATACGCAATGGCTCACCACTGCCACAGGGTGTCACGAGTTTAATAAAGTTAAACAGAATTCAAAATGTTACAAGGGAAGTTGCAGGGAGAGTCCAATTACAGAGACTATTACCTTGGTTAACAGCATCAGCAGCTGGGAAATTTGTTATAAATTTTAATGATCAACAGCAGCTACAAGCAGGAGTGGGGGGCAGTGAAATGACTACACGATAGCTATCCACTTGAATCAATTACTTCTAAATAAAATATTCTAAATGTCTTGCTCCTAACTCAACTTTTATGCCTATTTAGTCTGGAAATTGTTACCATTAAAAATAATAAATCCTTCTTCAGAATAACCACAATTTCTTACTTTCAGAGGTCAAAAGTAAATGAATAACTGATGTATTAATCAAATTATTAATACTTTTGACAGCTATTTTACTTCTGCAAAGGGATCATCATTGGTTTTGATACTGGTCCTTTCTTGGACCAGGTACATATAATTTTGTAATATGGAAGCATGGAGGGGAGACGGGTGAGGGGAGAAGGAGGAGATGAAATATACTCAAATAGGTGAATTTTAACTGTTGGAAGAAAAAACTCCACATACTCAGTCTAGGATTTTTATGTATGTGTGTGTGTGTATAGACACAGACACACACACATTCTACTGTGTGTTACTGCATTTTGGATATGTACATATGCACAAACACATAGATAAAGACAGAATGGGAACATTCAACACAGGATATCATTTTATCACTTTAACATTTAAAGAAATAGTATGATTATCTGTCAAATTATTATAGTTTTTCAAGTTTCTTGTAAATGTGCTCCCAACTCCATACCAACCCTTCACCCCATTTTTTCCAAGCAATTCAGTGGGATTGGTTATATTAAGCTTCACCAACTACTCTAATGCTAGTGTGCAATCCACAGCTCTCTACATTTTAGAAAAGTATTTAAATATCAAAGAGGCTGAAAATGTACTTTATATTCTTCTATTTTTACTCATTAACTTATTTTGTACTTAGCTCTGTAAATATTGATGTTTCATGATGACATTTCAGTTGAGGAGTCTTGAGGGCAGCAGTTTATAGGAATACCACACACTTCGTCAGTTTCCATTTTCTGCTTTTTAATACTGCAAATGTGCCTATTGCTACAGAATGTAAAGAGAACATCAGAACTTAAAGCCAAACACCTTTGACCCTGCATCTCCAACCTAACAGGCTGGTTTTTACTAGACTCAGGAATAGAGGTATTCAGTAGATCATGACAGATCAGTACAGTTAAACACATGCAAAACTCATTTAAGTCTCGTTCCATTTGACGAAACACTTAACTCTGTGCTCAGCCCTGCAGACACATTTATGCTCACTTATTTTAACCAAAACTTAAACAGACTGAGATTAAGTATAATTTGAAGATCTCTTTTTCAAAAAAGCCTTTTAGTGTGCTTTCTTATCTGAGTTGTTTTACCGCATTTGAAAATTAAGTATAAAAGTAATGTGCACTGTGTATACACACAAACTGGTCTCTCTAAATGACATAGCACAGAGAAATTCCTAGGCCTTTTTTACATTTTCCCCATATTCTGCATTCCAGAGTTAGGTCAGGGAGCGTGGTTTCCTGATTTGGCTTTCTGCTTTTTTATATTTGATCTTCAAAGTGGCTGTAGAATATGTAAATTTTGTCCTACCTGCCTTCTCTCATTTTTCGCTAGCTACTCTCTGCTAATTTTTCTCTTTTATACACCAGTTGAAGCTAGTATAATTCAGAAAACTCAGATGAAGTCAGTGGATTTATCCTAATTATAGATCAGAGAACCCATTTCATTTTTATTAATGCATAAAAAAAATTACAAGCTTGGCTGATTTTGAAGTAGTGCTCTGAGACTACTAAGTACAACTTTTAGCTACAAACATACACATTTGGACAAGCGGCAGTGCTTTCATTTTTAAACATATATATGCATACAGACACATAGGTACACACTATATTGAAGGGAGAAAAATAATCCTAATAGTCTTAAAAACTGAACACATGGTAAACTGATTGTGGATATTTAAATACATAGTGTAAGCCACTATTTGATTTAAGGGAAGGATTTTTACTTACATATTCTACAACTACATTAATGAATTACCATTCTGAATAAGAAACCTGTTTCTCATTAATCTCAAAAATATATAAGTAAGAATTACAAGATTTTTCATAGCTGCAAGCCATAGGTTTTTGTCACTCTATGACAGCTTTCTGCTGATGAGGTGAGCTATTTCACTCTGTGAAGTTACAACTAAATCCTCTTCCTTTGGTGCTGTTTTGAACAAACCAGTGATGTGATCACACTTGTGCCACTAAGCTTTTCTTATAAAATACATGATTTTTTTTTTCTTTTTGTTTAAAACAGATTTAGGACAAGTATTTCACATGCCTGGAACAAGAAAAACACTTGTTACCATAGAGTAAAACGCTTCCATCCTTCTCTGTCCTAGGACTAAAAAAAGTAACATAATGAAAAGCTCCCTGAATGCCCAGAAATGTACCAAAGCTATGTGTAACATAGACAGACTTCATGTCTCTAATGGCAGAAATGCCGCATTGCTGTCTTTTTGTTTTAGTTCTCCAGAGGAGTTGAAAAATCATGACAGGAAAACACTGTAAACAAAAGCTGTTTGCAGCATGGTCAGGAGAAAATAGATTCCCTCCTCCCTAATAATAAATAATCTCTTCTTCCAAGTCATAACCTTAATCCAAATATTGAACTGACAGCTTCCACAAAGATGGAAGAACAGATGCACAATAATGAATTTCTAATCTCCTAAGGAAGCACAACACTATGGAGGAAAGCAAAAAGCAGAAAGTCAGGCCATCAAGGTATCACAGGAGGTGGTTGTTGTCCTCATACAGTGATCTTTCCCCAGGTTCTGAAAAGACCTGATGTTAATGAAACATTAGGAATGGCCTATTAGAAATAACTGACTAAGAAAGACTCTAGTGACTTGCATGGCCAATATAAAAACATCATTTGGGGAAATTTATTTTACTTCCTTCAGATTTACACTTCCTAGGGAGAGTTTATTTTCTACATTTCTAATTTTTTCTCAACTTTAAGGCAGTGATTTTCATTCTCATTGAAAAGCTTCTATAATAAAAAGCACCTAGAGGCAGACATAGGAAGGCATAAATTGGAGTTTTATTCTTTCCTTCTCTAAGAACTGCCACCTTTCCACTTTTCCATGGTAAGGAGAATGTAATTATGCTATTGTCATTTTCTAATAAGCATTATGATATCTAAAGCTTTTAATAATCAAGCTGATACAGGAATGCTTACAGAAAGGAAATAAACAGCACATGAGAAACAGTAATCTGATCATAAGTTCTACTTCAAATCAGAAAAAAAGCTTTGACATTCACTTAAAAAGAAAGCATAATAAATCAAAAAGCCATCTTATTCCACTAGTTCATCTAAACAAAATATGTGAAATTAAAAATGTATATTAACTGTTCTTTTGAATTCAACATTTACTTCAAACATCCATGAAACAGCACAAACAATGTAATAATTGTTTACATGATATCTGTAATAGAGAAAGCCAAGGTATTAACAGTCTTTTATGACAGTAAGGATTTCATGAAGTTCCTTTTAAGAACTACTTTAAAAAAAAAGAAAATAATAGAAATAGAATAGAAAAAATAAGAAAACCCTCACAAATAAACCATTGAAGAGATTTCAGCTTCCCACCCAAAACATTCTTGATGTTGAGTCAGACAGCATTTTACAGGGAGGATACAGAGCTTCCCTTTGAGGAAACAAGGAAAGAATGCCAATAATTAGCCACCCAGGAGACATTTGTTTCACAATATTTTTGTTACTCCATAGCTTCCATTGTGATAGGATTTGTGAAGTCTTAAAAGCAGCCTTGGAATATAGCTTCTAATTCAACAATGCTGGCTTGCTATAAGTAGCCCTCATTTGTTTGTCAGAGATCATCAAAGTCGTTATGTTTTGCTTGATGCTTTCGATGGGCACAGAAAAGCTTGAATATTATTTGCAGTACACTCTAAGAATTTGTGCTAAAACCGGTAATTATAGATTGCTGTTCTCACTTCCGTTTAAAGGGACAAATTTGTTACTGTTTTAAAAAGCAGAATGGAATACTTAGACCCGATATAAAACTTGGACCTGCAAGTAACTGAGTTAAACAAGAATTCTGAGAGTTGATTTTAAAAAAATCTAAATGTCACAGGCCTAGATGTAAAAATGTCCTAAGAATTCACCAGGATTCTATCCAAAGACATTGTAAAACATAAATAACAGAATTACAGCATAGTTGAAATGACAGAGATGGATAGAGGTGCTTTCTTTCTGAAACAATAAAAAAAAATTCTCATAACCAAAATAAAGAAAAGGTGCTCTGAAAAGACTATTATCAGTACATTTTTACAGTATCTAGGGTCACAGTCTGGAAACAAAACGCTGACATCAAAGCATGAGAAAGCCAAGTTAGAGCCTACTGGAAAAATCATAAAGCAATTTTCATACAAAAGTTTACGCTTCTAGAACAGGAAAGGATTTTAATTTGAACAAAGAAAACCTAACCCTTTTCTTTACGATCTCAACAGGAAAAGCAGAGACAGAGCAGGTAAGACAACCACAACAATCTATTCATAATTAGTTAGGTGTTTTCCTCCATGGTATGCATATTACTGGGACAATGCACAACAGCCATGGGAATCTTCCTGTGTTTTTTCTCAGCAGGTTCCAGCGTGTAAGCGCCAACACATATACACATACACACATATGTACATATATTTAATTGATTTTGCTGGACTGTATTTATAGTACTCTAATGCTTCAGTATATAAATGTTCTGAAATAAATCATATTGTGGTTTTGCACAATTTCATTTAAAATCTTTAATTTTATTCAAAAAATTTTAAACCGTGACACATTTTAGAAGAATCCTTCACATAACCCGGAATTCTCCATCGAATCTTCTAAATAGTTTCAACTTACCTGCTTATCTGCTCCAGAACAAGTATTTGGATTTTTTAAAAAATCAGTACACTCAAGAGAAACCAAACCATATCTCAACTGTAAAACTTCATACTTAATACTGTAAGAGGATCAAATGAATCCTTAGTCAAATGGACTTTTATGGCATTCTCTATTACTTCATCTGTAATTCAAGTATACTCGTATAATTACAGAAAATACAGTAAAAAGAAAAAGCACGAAATTTGAATTTAATTAGCATATAATTAATTTTACTCATCAAATCCACAACTATCTGAAGCAGTAGAAATAGGTTACTACTGAGTCACAATTGGTAAATCAACCACACTTCTTCAGCTCCTGCTAGTCTCCTAAGTACACATGCTGTGTTCTTGGGCCTAAAACAATTAAGGCTTCCCTGGCAAAGAATAACTTCCTTCCTTCCACTCGTCCAGGGACTGCAGCAGTCTTCATCTAACTGATACAATATTCTAAGCAGGTCTGATTGAGAACAATCATTATCTTTTGGAGGGAACTGATTTACTACAGTTGCAGCCACTGGCCTAAACATACTCTCAAAGTACCAATTAGAACAAAAAGTCATTATTTGAAGCAAAATTGCTTTAGAGAACACAATTAATGTCTTCTGTCATTTCCAGATGACAACATCCCTGTCTCAAATTAGGATGTTATTACATTTAAACAAACACAGGGCTTTGACACCCATCAAATTAATGACTCAAAAAACCACACCAATTCAGGATGAAACCATACAAGAATTTCATAGCTGTCAAACACTTCAGATGTACATGGTAGCATTTTTTCTGAACACCGGAAAACTTTAATTAAAGTATACTTCTCAATTTCTACTCCATACTCTTTATTCAGAATTAGCTATGCTTTAATTTGAAATGGCTCCACTCAAAAATGAAAAGAAAAAAAAAAAAAAAAGCTCTGGTTTACATACTGGAATTAAAAAGAAATTCCACAAACTCATTCACCTCAGACTGAAAACTCAGAAAAAAGAATTTTCAGATTTTTTCCCCACAACATAATGATTTCAGGGAATTGATTAGGCAAATCAAAATCTCTACAGCAAGACTACTTGGAAGCCCCAAATTAACCATTCCTCCAAAGCACTCCTTGCTGAGTCTGAGCTGAAGAATTGCAGAGGTATGGTGCCTGGCTAGGAAGCCACACTCTATGTACTTCTATCCTGCAGACCACACAAAGGTGGCAGCTGGCACAACTGGAAGCCCCAGAGGAAGTCCAGCAACTGTGTGCCTCATATTCCCACCTCTGTTGGGTGGTGTGGGAGATGGTTCAGGTGAAAACTGAACCTGGCTTAGAGAGCAAGAACCTCCATTCTGACAGATCTGGAGAGTTGAGAGTCATGAAAGAAGTTTATAATTAACTGAGGGGAAAGGGTAAGCAAAAGAGGAAAGCAAATAAGCATCAGAAACACAGAGGGAAATACTTACCTTAAACAAGGGTATAATTTTATGGCTACAGACTGTGGGCTTAAGAAAACATGAATTGTCATCTGGTTAAGAGTGAAAAGTGCCAGAGGGACTGAAGTTGTGATAATGTTCAATGAACACCACTTCAAGCACTTCAAGAATAGCAGTGATTTTGAGCAGATATCTGAGCCAAATAAACGGATTTAAATAAGTCAATCCAGGAGAGATTAACTCATAATGTTAGCTGGAGAAAAGATAATGCATTGAGCCATTTAGAGCATGGCTCTACCACTTGACTTATGAGAGAAATACAGAACACATCTTTTCAATCCACTGCAGTAAGAAAATGCAGCTTAAAAGCTACACATAAAATTAAAAGGTGGATCTCAATTGTGTGGAAAGGAGGGAAACAAAAAATCTTTAAGGAACTGATCAGCATGAACCACACTTACAGAACCATCCGAGATCAGCATTTCCTCGCTTCTGAGACTGTAAGAGAAGTAGTCATTCACATGTCACTAACAATATCACATTTACTTGAAAAGAAAAACCAAATAATGATCAGCACATATTTAAGAGACAGAGTAGTTTTACAGATAAGGTAGAAAAATATGCACCTTTGGCACTTGTTGAACATAGACGGTATGCAAGGTTTTCTAAATTTTTCCTGAAGTTTTAAGGCTGCCGAAATCCTGTGGTGCTGGGAAAAATTCGTTTAAAACCTGTCTATTTTTATAACTACTACATCACAGGACCGTTACTCAATTTCTATCCAAAGTTCTGCTCTCATCACAGCCAACAGGAGTTTGAAACTCTACTGAATTACTGTTCTTGACAGAAAGGATGAAGTTACTTCAGTAGCATCTTATTCCTATACTATGACTTTCACTTAAATCTTCTGAATATATTTTAAAGTATTGGTAGCATGGGCAGAAGTTGAAACACTCTTTGAAGATTTGCACTTCTTAAATTTTATTTAAATAATATCCTATGTAGGCGTTCAGAAATTTTAGCCAACCTTCTTAGCTTATCGAAATGTGACCTCCGAAATGAAACACTTGCATAACTTGTTTTATAACAATAAGATTATTCCTTTAACAGCAGAAGAAGGTACAGACTTGCCAAATCCTTTTCCCCAATATAGCCATAGCAGTTCTACAGCAAGGCGTGATATCAGTAGGAAGAGAGGCACAGAACAGGTCAAGAGTGACGCTGGAGTGGGAGGAGGGAATCCCTCAGCCTTGAATGAGCACAGACCCCGAGAAAGGGAATCTGCACCCCTGCCAGCCCAAACAGAAAGGAAACATCTGAATCATCAGAGAGCCCTTTTCTCCACCAGGGAGTTTGTCCTTGAGGGCAGAATTAACGAAAAAGACTTCATGAACTGGAAAGACAATTTGAAAAAAAAGTGGTAGATTTCTGCACTGCAGGACAAGCAAATGTCCCTTCAGTTTTCAGAAGGATACCCACAAGAGGCGGAGGACCACCTTATGCCACCAGCAAACACTGCCAGGCAACCATGCTGCACCATTTACAGAAATCATTTGAGAACTTCTAAACATCAGACTCAACTTTCAAACAAAAAATGCAGAAAACAAAAATGAAGAAAAGATATATTTAGGCCAAGATAAAAAGGAATAATATGATTTTTTTTCACTTTGCTTCACGTATTGTTATGTACAAGAGAACTACTAGTTTCACCAGGTGGCTTTGCAGTGCATGAGCAGCCAATTCTTGCATTGTATCTCATGGACTTGCAACATAAGACATGCAATGCAACTCAGGGAAAGGTGCTCTGTGAGGGTATTTTCACATCCCATCAAATGAAAACTGTGAACTTCACATCAGAGATCAAATCCACATATTAATATCAAACCTTGCAGTAATTTCATAAAGACACAGAAAATGTACCATGTGTAAAAATATGGTAATTATTTCTAAACTGGAAAGTTTAAAAAATGATAGCTGTACAGAAATCTAGCCTGTAGTAAAATCTGTTGTTTTCTCCCTGAAACAAGACTTTTTCTGTTTCTTTGCAACAAAGAAAGTAGAAGGAAAGATTTCTCCTAAATTTTCACAGTACATGGCAGCAAGAAATGGTTGTAAAAGAGGTTTTTAGTGCTTAAAATTTGATGTCTTGTGTAGAGATACCATAAAACAAAGACAAGAATCAATTAAATTAAATTATTTAATTAACAGCAATTTGTTCTACAACAGTTTAAAATATGGATGAGACAACCAGATGCTAAACACAACTCATTAAATAATTTAATTGGTTTAATTATTTTCTAGTTCTGATGTAATTTACTTGTATAACACATAGGTCTGTGATTTATACCGTAGGTAGAAATTAATTTTGTCATTTGGTTGCATTTTTACTAAAATTATTACTTTGTTTCTTGCTGGAAGTGTTTTATAAACATTCAGCTTATGATTAATTTCAAATACTAGGAAAGGCAAACTGGCTATAGGGCTCTCAGAAGGGGATCAGTATGTACAGTGCTTTCAAATACTTACTGAAAAAAAATCCTAGAGAGGCTTTAAGGGGGATGTGCCCATACTGCAATTCTATTATACAGGGACAAGAAAACATAAGACAACCTCTCATTCATGCAGGGCAAATAGCTGAGCCAAAAGCACAAATTACACCTAATTACAGGGTATAACTCTGTCATCTTTCTTTTTATAACGTAGCCATTTACACACTTTGATTTTTACTTCCATTTGGGTTTATTAACATCAAAGCTTTGTCATCACTTATCTGTTTCTACAGACTTTTTTACCTGAGGCAATAAATAAAAACTTCTTTGCATTTCAGCTTTTCGGATGTAAGGAAGGTTTAGTCTACATTGTTCTTATGATTTTTCATGCTTATTAAACTTTTGTATGTTGTTATAAAGTTTGTTGCCCTTGGCATACCAATCTTAAATGTACTATAATTAAACTGACTCTCATTGCACATAAATGCATTAGCAGTATCCTATTATAAATTTTATTCTTACTGTTAAGGTTTTTTCATGTAATTACACTGTCTTGCATAAAAGTGTAATGGACAATTTAGTCTAATGCATTGTTTAGCTTTTTGTCAAACATAAAATGGCAATGACTTTTTAATTAAGCTATATGGCGCTTCTTCTCTGTACAGATTACAGCAAAAAACCCCACACAGATAACCATCCTTGAAGAAATGGAGAGGGTAATGTTAGTCTTAGAAGGCTAAAATAGTCTGGACAGTCATGTTGAAGAGATACCTCTCAAATTCAAATCAGAGAAAGATGAGGGATAGACAGACAACAGCTTATACAAATATATTGTTTAAAACTCGTCTGAAGATAACTGCTAGAATTCAAATTCCTACTCGAACATTAAAGGGATATTTCAAAACAAATGTCTCTTGAATCAAATCTATTATGTTTGAATCAAGAGAAGAGTTTATCACTTTCACTGTCCAATATGAGTAAGAGCTCTACAGTCTAGAGCAATATTTTAATATTAATTTTACTTCTCCTCCTCTCCCCATTACAATGAAGAAAAAGTTTCCTCATTTTCTTCTCAAAGGTGAATTCAAGTAGGGTGTTGTGTAAATCTAACTGCTGATTTTATCTCACTTCAACTTGTATACTTCTGTTCCGGGCAGTCATTCAATCAGAAACTTCTAGACAAATACAGGTTAAAGAAACAAGGTTCTGGGAAAAAAAAAAAAAATCTACCTTACTCTCAAAAGTGGGGAAATCTATAGCTACACATTTTTAACCAGCTCTTCAAAGCCTACCAATGACAAAAATATGAAGTCTTCTCATGCAATCTTTTGCACTGAATTTCATGCAATCATGAAATTATTTCATTAATTGCAATTGAAAGGTTTCTCTAATATTTCCTTTGTGTTCTTCTTGACAGTTTTGACTACTGTTACTTCACAAGGACACCATCAACACAAGCAACTATTCCTTCATTTCTTCTGCAACAGCCTTTTACATATTAGAAAATCACACTCTTCTTCACTGTCTTTATGTCTACAGGCTAAGCAAATGAAGCACCCTCTAAGGGATTCCTCTCATCTTCTGATCACCTCTGATGTCTCTGTTCAGCCTCAAAGTGGTTCAAGTTTTCCTTACAACATCTCTCTCCAAGTAGAAAACACTGTTCCAGCAGAGACTTCAATAAAAGTTTAACTTCGCACTTCTACCAGTACATCCCAATGGCAGGATTATTTTTTGATACAGTATAGTGCTATCAAATGAAAAACCCTATAAAATCATTTTCTCAAGGACTGCTATGATTTATTCATGAATAAGTGTCATGTCTTCTCATCTTCACACTACTCATGTGCAGATTATTTTTCCATTTTTGGAAGATCTTTCTGAAATACCGTCTTCTCCAGGCTTTCCTGAGCTTTGTGTCATCTGAAGAATGACTCCAGCTGCTCTCTATTTTACCAGTAAGTACAACATCAGATAAAAAAAACAGAAAGGGAACTGGACTCCAGGCAGGTCTGTAGAAAACCCCTGCTCAATATACCTTCTCATTTTGAGAGCAATCAGTTGACAATTAATCAACAGAAATATTAATCCAATCAATTTTGCACTTACTGTACACTAATTTCTCCTAGATCACATTTCTCTGCAATATTTATAAAAGTGTTACAAAAGACTTAAGAAGAGCTTTAAACAAAGTAAAAACATATGACAGCTATTGCTTTGTTTCTGTTGACAGGTTCAACTGTTTTATCATACAGAACAATTTATTCTTGGTAAGCCCATGCTAGCAATTGTTCATCTCTTCATTACCTCACACATAAATAAAAACAGTTTTACATTTTTTTGGTTTTTAGGACACCAGTATTAAGACAGTTGAACTGTCCCTGACTCCTCTTCCCCCTTTGACAACAGGTACATTTATGCTGACCAGTCCTCCAGTATTTAATCCACCCTGCACCATATTTCAGAGATAAGGCTCCAATAGATATCTTAGGGGATGATCTGTTTATTCAAATAGCAAACATTACCAGCACTGTCCCCAGATGATTTAGAGGACATAGTTTTACTCTCTCTACTCGTATTTCCTACGTAGGCACCAACTGGAAAAAAATCTCAAGAAAGGCAATTTAGAAGCCAGAACTTTTCCAAGAGGCAATCTATTTGCCTCCATACCCTCAATAAAACCACTGTAAAAATACTGCATTAATTTGAAGTTATCTAAACTTGGTAATCTCCTTGTCTTTTGTCATGCATCTCACCTGCATCTAAATTCTTAGTGATTTTTTTTTTAACTTAAGTATCTTCTGGAAATCGTAAATTGGTGAGGTAAATCCAACAGAATTACAGCCACCTGCACCACCTTTCTCACTTCAGTTTGAGCACCAGTAGCCTACAGTCAAGTAGTGGGGGCATTGGGATACACAATTTTGGTGGGAGCATATCAGTATCTGAACTTTGCCTCCACTTTGAAGGTGTTAACACATATAGAAACCTTCTGCCTTTTCCATTGTGCCTTATCGTACTTTCCTAATCTAAAATTGAGACAAAATCTTTCATTTCCATTTTAGTCATCTGTTTAATTCAAGTATTATAAATATCTAACACCATCCTTTTTATTACCTTCAGATAGGAGGGTCTTTGAATAGTTTTCATAAAACTTAATTTGCTTGACTTCTAGCATGTCTCACTATTCCCTTTCATCTTCCATGTAGTCAAGCCCCCACTATAGTCTTCTGTTTTTTTGAGGTGCTTATTTTCCCCTTATATTTGGAGTCACAAAATAGTTCAAGTTGGAAGGGATCTTTTAAAGGTCACCTCCTAGGCCAACTCCCCTGCCATGAGCAGGAACATCTTTAACTACATCAGGTTGCCCAGAGCCCCACCCAACCTGACCTTGATTGAATGTTTCCAGAAATGGGCCATGTTCAGATGTCTCTGGGCAACCTGTTCCAGTGTTTCACCACTCTCACTGTAAAAAACTTCTTATATACAAAATAATTTGAACTTTGACCAGTTTAAAACCATTAGTCTTAATCCTATTGCTACAGGCTCTGCAAAAAAGTTTGTCCCCATTTTTCTTAAAAGCCTCTGAAAGACTCTCTCAGGCTTCCCTGGAAGTTTATCTTTTCAGTTTGGTGTTGAAACTCCAATTATTTTCTACGCTTAATAACTGAGCTCCTATGCTCTTAAATCACTGCATTATTTAATTTTTCAAAATCCGTGCTTGAATTTGAAACTAAATCAAACCAAATCTCCTATGCATTTTTTAGTTTTATTATTACTTTACATTAAAATTTATTTTTACATATATACACCATTAGTCAAGCTTCTACAATGTCCTCACTGAAGAAGATTTAGTCTACAAGTAGCATATTCCTTTGAAGGCACACAGCTATGCTGTGAAAAAACATGGCTGCTGCTACACGCAGGAACACACAGCCTTTGCCACCATTATTAGCATTTGTTTGCCAGTTAATAACTGGGGAAATGATTCTATGATTATTAGTATCCCTTTCTCAAAGAGATATTTCCATTCAAATACAAATTAAATCCTGAAAGTCTAAAGCACACTGTAAATGTTATAGGTGATGACCTAGCCATTACAATGCTCAGGAGAAAAAAGAATGTATTGAGACCAAAATATATTAAAGAAGTTTGACCTATCTGGCCTAAAAAATTGAAAGCTAAAAGAGATAAAATTGTTCCACATAAAAATATGATTGAGGGCAGGTATCAATTATGAAGAAAAATGATTACAATTTAGAAAATATTAAAGTGAGGGCAAAACACTGATCAGAAATAAGGTAGCTTAAACATAAGATGATCCAAACCAACATGAAATTCTGGAATAGTTTTCCAATTAGAAGATTAGGAAAACAAAAGATACAAGCCATAATGAGTTAAAATTGAGGTTGAGTAATTTGTGACTTGAATTCTTTAGGATATATTTACCTGCTGCAGAGGAGTTTTAAATTTGAGGTCCCCCAGAGTCCTATCCATCTTACAAATTCCTAAAGATCTAATAATCTTTCAAAATTGTTTTACTTTCTACACCATGCCTTTTCTCTCTATCCAGTTTGTGCCTCCTACACAAAAGCTAAATGCACTTTGTACCAGTAGCATATCTCTTTTCACCTGATCCAGTAGTTCTGGTTTTATTTTCTTTACTCTGTGCTTTGGCCTATGGATATTACAGATATTTCAACTAAAGGAGGCCATTTTTCTTCACTCTTTTCCACTGTTTCATCACAGACATGAGCTAATATAGTCAATTCTGCATGAAGCTTGATGGGGAATGCTCACAGAGTTTGGCTGCAGGAAGAGTACCAGCATTGTCTTCTCCACTCCACTGTAGGACCAGGCAACTGTGAGAGACTGGCAAGTTAATGGCTCAGACAATCATCCATTTCCAAAAGCAGCAGGTGCTTTGCTGGCCATGCCCGAAGCTACAGCCCAGGTGCAGAAGGTGTGCACACCCACCACTGGAGGCTATATTGTTGCATTCTATAGATGGTAGTAACCCAAACAGTGCTGAAAAAATTAATAGAGGTGATCACATTTTCAGCAAACTTAGTACAGAAGAGAAACTCTGCCCGTAAAGTAAATTTTACCTACTTACTGCTTTCTGCTATTTGTGTCCTACTCTCATCTCTTCCTTTACAGCTGTATTCTCATTTGTTTTACTTCTTCCTCCATGGTAAAAATACCAGGCAAAGAAACTTCTATGTCATTATTTCAAGCTTTGAACTTCTTGCTTGCTCTTAGTTTATATTGGACCTTCTGTCCCAGAATGCAGAAGCAATTTGCCTTGGGCATTTATCTGGGATACATCAGTGGCACCTTTTTTCAGTTGCTTTCCAGTAACCAAAGAGTCCCAAATGTCCATCACTATCATCAATGACTTCCTGATTATGTTGCATCTTGACCTTCCTTCTCTAAGATGTAGGACAGAAAGTCACCAGAACATCAACATCTGGCTCCAACCGCTGTCCACAAGTTGCACTAACTGGCTTCATCACTTCAGCAGAAAACCGGCAACGTCATCTGTTGCCACAAAAGGCAACTCAGAGACTTCCACCCCACACACAGCACAATGCTTTTCTTTCAGCTTGCGTCCACATATATGATTCTCATTCTGCAAAAGTCCTACCCCTTTATGATTTTAAGTTTTAGATCTATTAACTTCTTCATGTTCTACATTGAAAATTTATTGGCCAGGAGCCAACATTTTGATTCAGGGCTTATTATAGGCATTTTGCTGGATATTATAAATTTAATACTTCTGTCAGTGGGAATTAAACATGAAAAATCCTAGAGTATGGGTATCATGTTGCCTTCCAACATGAGCTCACAACACCACAAATAAGTTTAATTTTGGAACTTATCAAGAAAAAACAAACAAGGCAGCAGATAAGGTTCAAAGAGGAGCTACAATAATGATTCAGTCTCGTAAAACACATCTAGAGTTGAATCTACTTCTGCCATCTAAAAGGAACAGACAGCAATTTATTTTAGTGCTGTTCTTACCAAGAAAAATATTAAAATTTCTTTGTTTTGACATGTATAATCTACAGTCCTAACAATATTAACCAACAAGAAGATGCAAGTTTCAGGTTGGGGAGAGAGCATAAACAACAACAAAAGTAAAGTGGTGAACTGATGATATCTGTAAGACCAGCAATAAAGATGGCTTTCTTTATGCCATACAACAAGCCAGCAAAAAAACAACTAAGTGTTTAAGATGGAAATATATATCTTGCTCTTTCATGCCTTGTAAAAATAATTTAAGACAGGTAGGACTGGAAAAGTCTATCACTGCAAGTTGAAGTACTAACATTCCTATAAATCTAAAGGCTAATGCACTCTATCTGCCCAGGACTGGGAGCCTGAAACATCAAGCTTCATGCACATGAGCCCCTTGCCACACATGCCCACACACAGCTGGAATCACACCAGGCAGCTGCCTTAAACCATCAATTACCTTACCTGGAAGCACGCCTCTCTTCCTCTCACATACAGTGCGCACAAGAGGTGTTTTTTGTGATAAAATTCACAGTTCTCTTATTTTTGAAGACTTAAATACAGTCAGGTACCCTGCGTCTGTATGTGTACATGCACAAACACACACAAAGAGCTATATATTAACAGCTGTACTCAGCATCTTATTGGCAAATATTGGCAAATATTGGCAAATATTGGCACCAGTATAAACAATTTATGAAGCAGATAATATTAAGCATTTTTTGTGCATGTTTTTCCTCAATATTATTGAAAATTAAAAAGCCTGATACTTAAAAATATCTACCTGCTTTCTAATTATCCTTGACACAGAGCAGTAAAATTTTATTAGAAATAAAAGCTCTAGAATAAAGTTCAGAAACTTTAGAGGTCATATTGATACCATGTCTTTATAACATTTGGCAAAACATCATTAGAATTTTAAGTGGGTTCTATATATATCGCTTTGGCATACATAGGCAAGCAAATTGCTTAAATAATAAATAATTGTTTTCAAGGAAACCAGGAATTTCTTACTCGCAGATAATCTGTGTTTCAGAATATTTCAAACTTAGAGCAGCAACATATCCATCAAACACACAAACCCACAGAAAACACTAACCTGGGAATCTGCTTATAGAATTTATCTGCATTGTCTTCTCCACTCCACTGTAGGACCAGGCAACTGTGAGAGACTGGCAAGTTAATGGCTCAGACAATCATCCATTTC
Organism: Notiomystis cincta; assembly: GCA_013398075.1. Taxonomy (NCBI): domain Eukaryota; kingdom Metazoa; phylum Chordata; class Aves; order Passeriformes; family Notiomystidae; genus Notiomystis; species Notiomystis cincta. The sequence continues at coordinate 12,476 of VZRX01018453.1, read as the reverse complement.
CAAAAGCAGCAGGTGCTTTGCTGGCCATGCCCGAAGCTACAGCCCAGGTGCAGAAGGTGTGCACACCCACCACTGGAGGCTATATTGTTGCACTCTATAGATGGTAGTAACCCAAACAGCTACATGTAAAAATTTGCCAAGGACCTTACTCTACCTTAATGTTCTAAAGCTTGCAGGTAAACATTTGTTATTGAACTTCCTGAGAATTTTGTTGTTTCTCCCACAAACCATCCAGAGTAAATCAAACAATTGTCCCCTAAAGCTGCCAAGCAGGCTGGGCCACAGGAGCAACACAGATTTCAACTGCTATGAAACTACTACAACCTTACATTCTAAACCAGATTTACATGTAATTTTCTCCAAAGAGACATACACTAAAAAAAGAAAATGTACAAGAAAAGACATTACTTTTGTTGAGTCCTTTGTTCATAACTGATGAGGGTCTGGGAAACAACCACAGTCGAATGAAAGACTAAATGTAGTTAAGCATAAAATATTAAATGAAGACACTAAGATCTACTACCTTCTTTGATTTCTAGCAATGGGAGTGCACCTTCCATTAAACTTACCCACTCTAATTTGATTAAATTTGTCACTGTCGAGAGAGAATCGCTGGAGCACAGAATTAACAATAGCAGTTTCAGTTCCAAAAGCTATAAAGCAAGGCAGTAAATCAGACAATATTAGAAAGAGAAGAGAACTGGAAAAAATAAACATAATTCAGAATGAAAATATGACAAAATATGAGAAGAGATCATCAGAAATTTTAAGGCAGTTTCTGAGGGAAATTAAAGGACACAATTAATTTATTAGACATCTAAAGTAATGCAAGTGACAGGAAGAAGTGAAGAGTAAGATTCTATACCGATAGAAAACTAGTAGAGAAATGTGTGAACACGAATACATATTTTTTCCATAAAAATTTTAAACAGAAGTTTTGTATGATAAATAGAAACCACATCTACACAGGTAGTGGGTGACAGGCATGGTTAAAAAACGTACAGAACTGTCAGATGTTTCCATCTCTGTACACCAGAGATGTAAACGTCTGACATTTCCCAGGTCATAACACTTACCAGCAATATAAGTTCAGCCAGGTTATTCAGCTCAGATAGTTTTGGCAAAAAAATTGCTCCAGAGTAGACAGCAGTAAGGGCAAGGGAATTTGAGACACGGATTTTTTAATGCTCCTACAAGGCAAAGCTAACTGCACATTGAGCAAAAAAAGGCTTTTAACAGCTGAAATTCAATGTATATAAGCCGGATTTAAATTAATGAAGGAGGATGAAGGGATATAATGCACAAAACCAGACAAATACATAAAAATTAGCAAATCATGCTGAGTGATGCGAAGGAACAAAGAAAAGATGCACTAATGGTCACAAATAATACAAATTGCTCAACAATGTTCCCAAAGACAGGTATAAAATTAAATTCTTTTGCTTAAGAATAAGGAGTGATTCTGAAAGTTCTACACTACCAACTAATCAGGATCCACAATGGCACACAGTTCTCAAACTGACTAGGACTACTGCAGCACAGCCAAGCAGATGAGCTGATGAAAAGATCTTTTGGTTGCAACAAAATCATTCCAAGACATATCTGGGTTTGAAGAGTTTCAGGTTTTATTCACCAAGAAACTGCAGCGTAACAGCAGCCACATAACTCTTGATATTCAACAAAATGGTGCGAACAATGGCCTGCCTTTAAATGCCACTGACAAAAGCAAAGAAAAAAAAAATCCAGGCAAATTGAAGGGAAGAAGAAATTGTACAGAGTCATGCACAGTCCTAGAGAGTTAAGTTTGAGCATATTTCCTTCCCTTCATTAGTTATGCCTTAGAAAGAAACTGATAATCAGCAAATGCCAGACCAAGGGATGGCATTCAAATGGGAAATGAGCAATGCAAAAAACATCCCCCTGAACATAGATGAGATTCTTTACAAAATGAAAGAAATTACTCATGGGCTAAAAAAAAAAGTGTTCTGCAAAAATACTAATGTTGGGTATTGAAGTAAGGGCAGGTAAGTTTGTAGATGAGTCTATAAACAATAATAAATAAGTTCTTTAAGTAGAAAAACTATTTAAAGGCAGGGGTGTTTTTCATTAGTTTCATTATTCTAGTTTTCTAGCATACTGGTGGACCGTAGCCCCTGTGATTTGGGGTTTTTAAACATAGATGGTTACAAAATGGGAACAAAGGGAAATCCTAGCAGCAAAATATCACTTTTAACATTAGAGAACATTAATTTCTTAATAGAGAAAATTGCTCACAGAAACTTACAGAGAAAGACCATTTATTCAACAACATGGACCTATTACTGACACAAGAACTGGCAGCCATTGCCAACGTAAGAATATTATACCCAACAGAAAAATCTCAAATTCTAAGACACTTTTAAGAACATATTACCTAAAGCGCAGCACAGTTTGACAGACTAAATCACCACACTCACTGCAGCGTGCTCACTGCTGTTCTTTTTCCTAAAAGGCAGTAATGCAGCAAATCCTGGGCCACATATGCTTTCTAAATAGGATTAGAATTTATAATACATCCTTGTTCACCTGACAAGAGATTATATTTTTTGCTTCCCTTATAGATGCAGCTGTATTAGCAAGGCTATAGTTTAGCTTATAGTTTAGGTTTGGCTCAGCTGACTTTAACAAAGGACTATGTATGTTCTGCAGGTAACTGCAATCCTTCCTGGCTTTGAAATCTCTTTAAAATTTAACAATTATTTGAGCATTTCTGTTGAAATTGCAACAGAAATTAAGTATAACACTCATGCTCTTAGAACCTACCAGACTGCTGGTTAGGTAAAGCCTAACTTAAACCTATTTACTGCTTTTAAAAAGGTAACATGTTGGCTATTGGAATTGGCAACTGCCACCTGCAGCTTACAGATGGAAAAAGGAACTTTTAAACCATATAAAGAAAGAGAAAAAAGTTTTTCAGCACAGGATACAGTACTCCCTAACTCCAATGCAGCTGTTTCTTCACTTGATAAATGCAATTGAAGATAATTCAAACTTTCCCCAAGTTTATCTTCCGCTGAGTGGTGATAAATAAGCTACTGCTTCTGGGCCACCAGCATGCCAGTTCTGCATCTCTTGACTAGTCTGCAATTTTGGGATCACAATGTAGACCAACCTCAAGAAATCTGTCATTTTCTCTACGATGCTTAAAGAACATATTGCCCTTATCTTGCGAAGGCAATTTGAGTTATATCTTGCTCTGAGAGAACTACTGAAGACAGGATGAAGAAATGACTAAGCACATCATTATGTTCATCCAACATGGATGGAACAAGTACATTCACAAACAGAACAGAATGCTGCATAAATATCTACTGCTGTGTACTTTTGGAACCAGATGTGCTAGATTTCTCAAAGATTTCTGTATTGACAATTCCATTACTTATTACAAAGAGGATTCATTATGAAAGATAATATTCTTGTTAAAAAGAAGTTTGTAATTTAACTTTATACCTCTTAATTATACACTTGAGATACTTTGCATTGTATTCAACTGCAAATAACAGGATTTGAATAAAACATTACAGTCCATTTCTAGCTTCCATTTTGACTTCTACCTGAAACATAAAAAAGAGAGATAGCTGTCTTGCATGCCAAATGCTCAAAGCCAAAAGGAGATGGTTCATTACATAACCAGCTGCCATTTTATGCTGCAGACACTAAATTCTTTGCATTCAAGTGAAATCTGGAGATGTTCATTGAAAAGAGAGAAAAAAACCCCAAACAACCTGAAAGCCAGTAAATCCTGAGTAAAAGACAGTTCCTCCTTAGGCTGTCCAACCTCAAGTGGCCAGCACACTATAAGAAGTGCCATATACACTTGCCCATATCCTCAGCTCTTCCTTGGCTGAACCTGGATGTCTGTTCTCATGTTTTTCTGAGAAAAGAATCACTTCTTCAACTGTGAAATCAGAAATATGAGCGAGTTCATTTAGCAGAGCACAAATTACAAAACCTTGAGCTACACGAGTCACTATCTTAAAACTATTGGTAAATAAAATGTCTTACAGAGAATATCAGGTGATATACTTTTCTTAAGGCAAGGAAGAACAACAGTGAAATCCATCTTTTTTATTCCAAGCTCAGTAAATGAGGGCTACAATCTTGTAAAACTATCATCAGAGGTTAGGAGAACTTCCTTAGGAGGCTCAATCCTACAGTACTGAATTCCAATTGAAAAAATATGTTTGAGGATAACAGAGGAAAGAATGCTACCTGTACGAGTTAAGACAGTTCAGACAACAGCAAGTTTCACTAATAGTCTGAATAAAGTTTCTATATGAAATGAAAGACTAAATATTATGTGATTTTCCACAACAAATAAAGGTAGGGCTTCTGTGTATTTGACATCTCCAAGCTACTTACAGAGATCTAATGATATTTTCCATCTCTCCATTTGTGCTTACACTTCTGCAAGTCTGGAAGTGCCTGAAAGGAATTGTTTTTACATATTCATATTTTCTGTTAAGACTGTTTTCACATCTGTATTCATAATGTTCTTTCTAAATCTGTTTTCTGAATAGCTGGAACATTAACACTGAAATAATGACTACCTGTGGATTCCATAATCCTAAAGGTTATTTCTTTTCATCAAGATAGATTAAGTTGCAAAACCCAAACCCAAAAACCACAGAGCCAGATACAGTCCAACAACACTGAACATCATGAACAACATTGTTACTCAAGTTCTGTGGAATGCGAATACCATCTAATTGGAACAGCAACAGCCCAAAACATTACTAACTTATTCCAGTACCTGTTCATTTTAGGAAATTCAGTGTTAAAAGAATGTTAGAATTACTATGTCAATCAGTTCAAAGAGGCCAAAATTCAACATTAATTCAAGAGCCATGAAATCATATTGCGCACCTCCACTGAACTTCTTTTTAAAACCATCTAGATCCTCTTTATTTCAATTCATACCCACTGCATCTTGTCATCTCCACCATTTACCACTGTGAAGCATCTGGCTCTGTCTTCTTGATGACCTCCTCCTAGGCATTGGAAGGATGCTATTAGGTCCTCATGAAACTGCTTCTTCTCCAGGTTTAACAAGTGCAGGTATCTCAATTTCTTTTCACTCAGGAAGTGTTTCAGCCCCCAACCATCTTGGTGGCTTTCTACTGAACTCAGTCCAGTTCGTCAATACTTTGCTTGTACTTGCGAGTCTAAGGCTGGAAGTGTCTTGGACTACATATGTCTAAAAAATGATAAATTAATCCTTTTCCTTCCTTCAGTATACCATTGATACAACCTAGGATACCTTGCTCTCTTTGCAGCCCGAACACACTGCTAACTTATGTTCAGGATGCTTAGATCCCTTTAAACAGAACTCTCCTCAAGACAATATTGCTGCAAGGAATTCTTTCTTTGTGGGTGTAGAACTTTGCATTTTTAGAATTTGATGAGGTTCCTGTTGTCCTATTTTTCCAGTCTATCTAGGTCTCTTCCAAACAGCAGATCTGTTTCTATCAATCGGTTCTCTTCAATTTGGTGCTGCCTGCAAACATGCCAAGTGAACCCTGTCACCTCATCTGGTTCGCTGGTAAAGATATTAAAAGGACTGGTCCCTGACAGACCCCTACACTCCACTTCTCCTGGCCTCATTGACCATTACCCTCTGAGGCTGATCCTTGTTTTCCATTCATCTTGTCCACCCATTCAGACTGTGGTACCTTAACCTTAATGGAGGCAAGAATATTGTGAGAGACAGCACTGAAGGCCTCACAAACATTTCAAGTAAATACCTCCCACTGTTCTCCCCTGATCCACAGAAAATCCAACACATCTGTACCCAAGTATGGAATTAAGAGCAGTACTGTAAACTGTGTGAACAAGAGTTAATGTAACAGTAGTCACTAATGAAAACTGCAGAAATTTTAAAACTAGAAAAGTGGCTACTCAGAAACCGAAATCTCTCAGTGTTAGATAGGTAAATACAACACAACTAGCTTTTTAGCATTTAGCATTTTAGCTAATTGTAGCATTTGAGACAGCAAAATTACCCCTTCTGTAGGCTGTCATAAAAATTAGAAACCCCTTTTGATGCAGGAATACACAGTTCACAATGACAGCTACATCTTCAATCAAAGACCCACTAATCGTAACTGGAATACATTCATATTAAGCCTGTTTGGAATGACAAAAATTATATCTTTTGTTATAAAGTTAAATTTCACCGAAGTAAGCTACATAAAAATGAAGAGGCTATTTAAAAGAAGCTCCTCAAAGTGTAAATGCTTGCACATGACAGGGACCATCCATCAAAACTACCAAAATGGTTAAACACACACCATTTATTAAAAAAAAGCAAGCAAGAATAACAAAACAGTTTGATTAAAAACAACCCTGTAGAATGTTATTTTAGGTAGAAAAGCATCTTTTAAAAAATGAATGTTGCTCCTTAACAATGAAAACAGGATGGGGGAGAATTTCCCATAAACTTTAGCCGGTTACTTAGAAATTTAAAAAAAGGAAAGCAAAATAAGTTTTAAAACCAGCTTTTTAATAACCTTCTCAAGTCACAATTAAAACCAATTTTTCCAAGAACAAGCATGAAGATAAGTAAGAATCAGTAAGGCGAATACATAATTGAAACATGAAGAGCTCAAACAAAAGCACCAAAAAAGCTGTTGATTTTTTTTCTCCCTGATGCTCACTACAGAAAAGCAGATGGAATTTGCCACAATTCTTTCTCCAGAGGGCTAGAACAGAGACAGTCTTTTATGAAATCAGTAAAAGTTAATCTAGATAAAACCAACAAGTCATCAAGATCAGACAGTATTCACCCACAATTTCCAGACAAAGTAAAATATTAAACAGTTGATCTAACAACTGTGGTGTGAAATGTATTCCCTAAAAGTACTCTGTAAGACTGCAACGATAATCAAATAGGGTACCATTTAAATAAAAAAAATTGCTTTCTGGGAGTAGCCAGGGAAGTTTGGTACAGATAAGCCAGGCCTGCACCAAAGAAAACAGTTTAAAGAGCAGCAAAACCAGGAAGACTAAGCACATGGATAAATAGATGGGAAAAGCCAGCAGCTTTTGTAGTGGCAAGTCATTACTACTAGTAGCAGCTGAAGAATTGATAAGCAGCTGCATGTGATTTCAGTTTCAGGACAGATCTGAATTTTCAAGAAATTTGGACAAGCTATCTAACAAAAGGTAAGAAACCTCCCAAACAAACTGCGCTAACCGGACAAGAGGGAAGATCCTAAGAGAATTAAATAACTAGTTAAAACAATCACAAGGCAAGAGTGAAAATAAACCATTTTTCATATGAGAGATTTTTCTAGCAGAGCTCCTAGAGCTAGTGTGGTTTAGCACATCTAAGTTCTAGAAAGTCAGTTTAAAAAAAAAAGTCAAAAGGCTCACTAATTATACAAAATTATTAGGCATAACCAAGAATAAATCTGATCAAAAGGTATAAATAAATGACTGAGGGATAAAATTTCATGAAAAATGAAAGCACATAGAAAAAGAAATTACACATAATCATAGAACAGAATCATAGAATCATTGGTTGGAAAAGACCTCTGAGATCATGAAGCCCAAACTTTGACTGAATACCACCATGGCCACTAAACCCACCATATCATGAAGTGCCACTTCTGCTTGTTTTTTGAACACTTCCAGGAACAGTGACATCACTACTCCCCTGGACAGACTCTCCAGTGCTTAACCACTCTTTCAGTGAATAAATTTTTCCTAATATAAAACCTGAACTTCTCTTGGTGCAACTTGAGGCCATTTCCCCTTGTTCTATCTATCATTTGTTATGTGGAAGAAGACCTCTGGGAATGATGAAACTGTAGAATGTTTCTTTTCAAGTTACTGACAAGACAGTTTAACACACAACAGGCTCTAAACACGGGGCCATTTTCTAATACAGATAACCTGAAATAAGTAATTTGAATACTGATATTTAATATAAAGATATACAAGAAAAAGCACAATTCTAATGAAAATGGCATCATCAGGTAGCCAAGTAACTATGAGAAATTAAGTGTATTTGCACACTTCTGCTCCAAGTGTAAGTCTTTCACATTTTCTGCTGCTTATATATTAACACATCTGAAAAACAATTCTTGCATCTGGTTTATTGCTACACAGCAAGGTACCAGTCTCTGGCAAAGGCAGACTTCTAGTAAATAGCTGTCAGCAAGTCTATGCGTGACTGAAGTCAAATTACAAAGAGTAAAGGAACAGGTTTTTGAACTTAATGCCAGCAAAATATCATGTATCTAATCCATGAAAGAATTATAGACCTTAAGTCTGCTATTTTTTTACTATCCATACTATTTACTTTTTGGTCTGCTCCACAGTTTTGTTTAAACTTACTAATCAATGGCATTTACCATTGGTACCTTACCAGTGACAATTTCTACATATATACAACAGAAAATATTTATATCTTCAAATTATCCATGTATAACATTACATGTGCAAAATTTATAAACACCTAACAATGTTACTAGTAAAATTTAATATGCTTTTAGTAACAAGCAACTTGGTTAAGTCCCTTGAAATCTCTGCATCTTTTAGTTATTTATCAAATGCAGGTCTTTCTTGTCAGTAAGAAAAGATTTGAATGAGTAAAACCGTTTCCTAAGAGAAAACCAAAGCAAAAGCCACTAAAAAAACCCCAGTAGGACAAACCCAACTGACACACCACACAAACACTAACTCATCCTCCGCTCCAATTCCTACACAAGTAGAACCCCTCTTTAATTTTCTATGCTCATTGTAAGAAAGATCTTGCTGACCTCCAAGCACACACAAGACAACACGACAGCATCGACGCTTCTCCTTGTTTTCTGGAATGACATGCCACACCAACTTTGGCCAGCTTTCTTTCAGACCAGTTTAAAGCACTGTAATTTTAATCGTAATTAAAATAAAAACACCTATATATTAATCTTTATTTAAATTATGTGAGCTACTAACAGTTTAAGAAAAAAATCTACACAGTTATTGAAAGGTACTGAAAGAGGCATGTGCTACAATGAAAACTAATCTTTTCATAAATGAATTATTACAAAGAAAATAATTTCTTGTCTTCTAACACAGTAAGAGCACAGATATTTATTACAAAGCACTTCAAAGATTCCAGTTAAATTCATTGAGAGAGTGAAGCAGAAAAAGTGATTGTAAAAATAACATAGGTTTGGGTTTGTTTTTTTTTTAAGTACACACAAACCCAGTAAGAACCACTATACTTTGATGCATAATTTTAGAGGTGATGTCAGGAAAGTCTGCAATTATTAGCAAATTCATGTGAAAAACTAGAATTTGACAGTGTGGTCTAAAAAGTGAATCAATTACTAAGATGAAAACCAGGATCAAGAAGAACCAAGAGTGCTGTGTTAATCCTTCCTGGGCATCATATTACTCATAAATTCCACATTCTGTATATTTAAATATGCATTTAAAGTAAAGAATGATCACAGGCAGAAGATCTGACACAGTAGATTAATGATAAGCAATGAAGACTATGTGAATGGTCTGTGAATGGCCCAGCATAACACAGGATTAGCATGTCAGAGAACAGTATCTTCTCTCACAACTGCTACATGCCATCACATCACATAACAATGCTAATAAAATGTTAGTCATCATCAAGCCTTATCCTTTTTAAGATGCAACATCAAGTACAGACACATATGGACACAGTAATTCAAGAAAAGCAAGAAGTTTTAGTTTATTACGGAAGTAAAAACATGCATGACATAGTAAAAACTCTCCCATTTTTTTAGAAGTGTGACAATACTTAAAAGATTTTTAAAAAACCTCTTGTAATTTAATACATTTATACAGAAAACCTAAAAATATTTTACAAATGAAGCAACTTGAAATGGTCAATACATCTTTAGGGATGGGAAAGAGGTGTCCCAAACAAACACTCAAGGCCCTGCCACACCCAACAATATTCACACCTCAAAATCAAAGCACCTCATTCAGACAGGTAGCACAAAACTCACCTCTCTGGTGAAAGACCAGTATGTAACAGCTCCTACTACATAATGTTGGCCATTACTGGGTCATTGTTTTGTTTCCTCTTTGATTAGAAGAAAATATAGAAAGGAAGGCAATTAGCTAGGCTGAGCAATAACCCAAGCAATTTACTGTTGAAATACTGATTCTTATGGTTTCTACCCAGGCTTAAGAAAAAATAGTAATTTTGATTACAATCTGTTTGTATGATAGCATTTGAAAGCATTATTTAAATAAAGCATAGCCTAGTCTTTTCACTGTAGTGTTGCTGTATGACATCTCTTAACTTTAGAGGTCACATGTCAATTTAGCAACCACATCCTAAATCCATTTTTTTTTTAAGTAATCTTCGATCAAGTTTTTCTAAGCTATTATTTTTCCACTTCAAAATATTTAACACCAGAGATCAGAAGCTTTGGGATGCCACACCCATATCAGCTAGCAATGTCCATGTCTAACAATGATTTGGAATACCTGAAAGAACTTCCTAAAAACAATTATGAATTTGGAAGAATACCAAACAACAAGTTCAGTACAATGTGCATTCTTATAATACGTGTTGTGCTTCTAGTTTTTCTCAGATATCAATGTTATCAACTTAGTTCAATTCGAACACCAATGAAGTAGGCCAACCAAGATGCAATCATGAAATATGTTTTGCCTCAAATAAAGAGCTTTTTTCCACCCTTCAGGAACTAGTTTTGGCATAAAACTGAACTCAAAATCCCATCCAAAAGCCTATCTCTCTCTCCTTCCTTTTCTATCCACCAATACACACTATAAAGTATTTATTTCTTTCAAAACCAAACAAACCTAATAAAAATAAAATGAAATTTCAGAGGTTTTAAAATAAGCAATACCAAATGAGATTGCTGGAGTGTCTAGTGTGTCTGCTTAGTTAATCCAGGATCAATTTCAATGAACAGTCAAGTCTAATGGAGCCTACAAAAATTACAGCAATGTTTTTACATCACTTGTTCATGAAATAAAATCAGTTTAGCATTTTGATTACAGAAAATCTTTAAAGAAACCTTTAACAGTTGATTTTAGGCAATGCAATTTACAGTGCTTGAAATTTTATTAATTAATTATTCTAATCCTGTTAATTATCCTCATAGTTTATGCTATGTCTAAATATTAATTCCTTAAAAGAAAATGGCTTCAAGCTAGTCATTAAAGCTTCTGCTGAGGGAAGTCCAAGATATCTTTAATACAGTAGCTTAAAAGCTCTAATGAATTATAGAATGCAACTAAACAGAATGCATGTAATTACTTTCAGTGTCAATACAAAATAACTCTTAAAAAAGAATATTCCTTTCCAAATTATATCTTGTGTGTCTTTTCATTACTTATATTTAAGAGTTTGCACCTATCTACTAGGACATATGTGCTCATTATTCATTACAACATAAAAGAAGTTTGCAGTTTAGGGATCTGTGTATTCTACTATGTAAATCACATAATGCTACATTCCGTTTGGTACAGCAGTGTCTGTACAAATTAGGTGCAAGAATTTTTAAAAAGTTGATTGCTTTACTTAGTTGTGCATGGACAACTTTAAGCATATATTTTGGCTCTTTAAGCTATACTACTTACTGTAGAAAGAAAATGATTCCATTGTCTCTAACTCATTTTTCATAGATATTATTTAGTTTCAAAATAGGATCGAACTCTCCGTTTTTCCTCAAACAGATGCTTGTTTAATTCAAAATGTACCAAGAGAGACTGGAAGTTCAGAGTGGGAATAGGGTGGCTGAGAATGCTCTTTAGAGGAAGACAATGTAAAAGCAAACTGGAAGAAAGAATCAGAAAATTCTTACCTGGGAAGACAGAATCACAGAATAAGCTGAGTTGGAAGGGACTCACAAGAATCATCATTTCCAGCTCTTGGCCCTGCACAGCACTATCCCCAAGAGTCACACCATGTGCCTCAGAGGCTTGTCCAACAGTGGGTCAGAAGTACCAGTGGGCCATTTTCCCATGCTACTCTACACAAGAGCATCAACATAAGATTTGGATATTTATTTTCTTATCTTTATTTTGATTGGATTATTGTGGAGGAATGGCTAAGTGAAAAGGGCCATGATCTCCTGGAAGCTGACAACCCAGCCTTTAGTGCTGTGTGAGGCCTAAAAGATGAGGTCACCTGTCCTTGAACCTGCAGATAAAGAGGAAACTGTGCAGTGGTAGGTAACTTTTGTGGAACTAGCTCCAGGAGTTTGTGGAAAGTCCCAACGCATGAAAAGCAACCTTGCACCAATCACAAGCTTGCCTTAGGCACGTGGACAAGAGTGATAAATCAATCATGTGTCTGTTGCTTGTGCATCTTTATATACTTGGTAATCACATACAATAAAAGAGAACGATCATACTCATATTGAGACTCATTGTTACTCCGGGTCCAGATCCCACTCAGACATATGGTAGCAGAGGATGGTTTGGTG
>VZRX01018452.1:31878-49145 GCA_013398075.1 Notiomystis cincta | reverse complement strand
GTCGATGTGACGGCGGCCACTCGGCGGCACCGGCCATTTCCCGCCGGCCCGGCCCGGCCCGGCCCGGTGAGCGCGGGGGCCGCGGGGCCCTGTCCTGGGCCTGCCGGGCGCTCCCTGCTCTCCCCTCCAGCCTTCTGCCCTCGGGCACGGAGCCCCGCGGCACAGACCGGCCATGCCTCCCAAATTCAAGCGGCACCTGAACGACGACGAGGTGACGGGCTCGGTGAAGAGCGAGCGGGTGAGTGCCTCTGCCCGGGGCGCAGCGGCGGATCGCGGGGTGGCCGGGGCCGGGTGCCAGGGTACGGGGCCCTCGGCCGGGTGTCCTTGCGCTGCCGCAGCCCTGAGCCGCGGGGCCCGGGAGCCCGGAGCGCTGTGACGGCGCCGTTCGGTCGCTGAGGGGCTGTCCGAGCGCCGGCCCTGCTCCGTGCGTGTCAGAGCAGCCTCAGCACGGCTGTTTCGGGAACCTGTTGCGGCTCCTTCAGTCCGCATCCGGGGCCACGAGATCCCGCTGCGCTCCAGCCTCCTGCCCTTCTGCAGAGCCTGGCAGGGACGCGTCCTGGCTCTCCTGCCCGTGTTGGCCCAAGGACTTGAGTGAAGTCACCCTGTGCTTTACTGCTGATTTTTTCTCCTGACACCACGGTCCCCTCGCCTGTCAGGCTTTGAATACAGGTCCCAGCAGTTGCCTGATTTGGACAAAGTGGATTTACCCGCTGGGGTCAGGCTGTGCTAAAATTCAGAGTAGGCTGTGGTCAGAAATGGTGCTGCAGCTCCCGACAGCTGTCAGCGAGACGAGGAGCCCGTGGTGCCAAGAGCAGATTGCTCCTCCCTTGAGGGAAGCAATGTCTGGAACTATTGCACGGTCTTGCGGGTTTGTTTGAGTTGACTGAGCAAGTGTGACAGGACGGGAATGTAGGTGAGCTTCAGCATCAGAGCATCAGCTTGCAGGTGGGAGCCCAGATCCACACGTGGAAAAGCAGCAAGCGTTGGTTCCCCCAGGACGATCTGCTGGGCCCACATCTTCAGTGTGCCAGCGTCCCCTCCTGATCGTTTTGGACCCTAAGCAGAAACGATTTTGTCTGGAACATTGAGGCTTCAGTGGGACTGTGACGATGCTCTTAAAAAGCAGATTTTGGGTCATCTCGTGGAGATCAGCAAAGGGGAGCCCTTTGGGGTGAAGCTGCCAGACCACTCTGCCCTCCAGCCCAGGGAACACAACGTGTTCCCTTGTGGTCTTCCCTCCTACACCTGCTGCCATCAGATGGTGGAGAAAGCGCGTCCTCCAGATCCAGAGAGGATCTGATTTGCCATGGGGATGGGATAGCCCAGGGTGGCCGTGGGTGATGCTGGTGTGTTTGAATGCAGGGCTGGGGACTGAGCAGAGGGCCTTCCCGCAGTCAGAGGGTGCTGATTGCATCCGAAGAGCTGGGAAGGTGTGTGTGAAACGGTGGTTGCTTATTGATGAGATGGTTTTTCTGTGTTTGCAGAGGAACCTGTTGGAGGAAGACTCGGATGAAGAGGAAGACTTTTTCTTGTGAGTTGGAATGCAGTATCATACCTGCCTGCAGCTCTGAGACTGGAGGCTTGGCAATGAAAACTTTTGATTCCTTTGGGATGATCTTCCAGAGCCATGGCCTTGAGTGTGAATTAATTGGTGTGACCTTTTGTAAGAGTGAGATGTCCCACGTCTCCTAGGACATGGGAGGGACGGGTGGGAGGTATGAAAACAAAGGCGTTGGTTCTCTCCTGTGTATCTTTTGGCTCTGGTTTAAAAACATGTTTTCATTGTACCTTCTGTCCTGATTGCTCTTCTCTGCCTGCAGGAGGGGGCCTTCTGGACCCAAATTTGGACCCAGGAATGACAAGATCAGGCAGTAAGTTGTTGTTCCTTATTGTCACAGAGATAATAATTTATTCTGGCACAGTGAGCTCCTGCTGCTGTCTTGTCAGAGTATTTCTGTGTAGCTCATCATATGAACATTCCTTGTTCCTGTGTTCTTCTGACTGACATGTCCTACCCCATGTGTCCACAGCTAAGGGAAATCTCAGCCTTGATGCAACCTATCAACAAACTGTGTGTTGACAGAGGCAAAGGGATAAAATTACATCACAGCAGCTTATTGGAGTTTCTGAAGCCCTTGCTGTGTTCTGGTGGTGACCTGTTCCATGCTTTTGTGAGGCTCTTTCTCTAGAGCATTAGCCCTGGATTTTAACCCTTCCTAGCACCTTTTTTTTTTTTTGAGGCTTTTTTACCTCATCCTGTAACATGCTCCTTAATGTTTCAAGAACATAAGTGGTCAGGAATGCACCAGGACCGTGGGTTTTGGGCAGCAGCTGGTCCTCTGGCATCCTCTTCTCTGGATAAAACCCTGATGTAGGTGACCTGGAGATGAGCAGTGACTCACTGGGGTCAAAGCAGTTGGAAAACAGGAAACCATTACAGCTGGAGGAGGAGTAGGGCAAGAAGGAAGGAGTGAACACTCTGGATCCTTCTTCCATCGAGTCATTTCCTGGATCATGCTTGTTCAGGGCTCCAGTTTTTCCTGTCTTTTCCTGTGAAGGATGTGGTGGTGGTACTTAATCAAAAGTGTGGGGATACTCACAGACCCCCTGGTCTGTGTTGCCTGTTTCCTTTGCTGATCTCTGTGGAGCCAGGACAGAGATCTGTGTGGGGACTGCTACCTGGGCATTGTTCAGACTGGGTTTTGTTTGCAGCCTGAGTGTGGCTCTTGGTTAGGGATTTTTTCCATGCCAGGAAGAAGCCAGCACAGCTCCAGGATGACTCACTGCCTCCATCAGCATTAGGGTGTGCTTGCCACTTACCTTGAGGAGTGAAGGGCAATTGAGTTGCACGAGGCAGAGGTGGCTGCACCCTGAGTTTTCAGGGCACCACTGTTCCCTCCAGAGTGTGAGGATGCTGTTGGTAGAGATGAACTGCTCTTGGAGTAAGCCAGTGTGGATAGAGCCTCCCTGCCAGGGCATGGCCAGGCCGATCTGGAGTGAATGAGAAAGCTGAGAACTGGGTTTATGAGTGGGGGGTCTCACCTCCATAAAAAGGTAGAGATGGGGTATGTTCTATGCCTTCATCCTCCTCTGCTGGGCAGCAGCTAGAGTGTCTTGTGTGTTCCCTGTTGGTGGGAGAAAACAGGAGCTCTTCTCTTCCCACTGTCTTGGCCTAGCAGAAGGGAGCAGTGGCTTAGGTAGAGGAGGACTCTGCACCTGTGAAAAGGAAGAAAAGTGAAAGAAGCATTTAGCCAGGAGCTGGTGGGTCCATAGGTGTGATATGTGACTAATGCCCCACACACGAGGGTTGCCCACTGCCAGAGATTACCCGGATGTAGTGGATGGGGTATGGAATACAACCCTTGGGGTACCAAGTGGCTACATCTGTGTAGCATCTAGAGCATCTGTTACAGAACAGAATTTATTTTGTGCTCTCATCAGCATTGATTGCTTTGTTTAATAAGCACTTACACCATGCAGTCATCACTTCTTGTCATGGAGATCATTATGTAGTTTCTGATCAGTTCAGCCCTTGTGCTGTAGGGATCAACGCCTGGTCTCACAGTGAGTCAGTTTTCTCTGTTTCAGCAAAGAAGGGGTTGGGTTGCTGCTGAAAAACTAAGGAAAATATATTTTAAGGAGGGATTTTGGCGTTTGGAGAGCTGAGGCACAGCTGGGCAAAGCTAGAAAGGCCCTGGCAGTACGAGGCTGGAGGAACGAGGTGTGAAGACGGGTGAAAAAGGAAACTGGGTGGAGGATTGGATAGAGGAAAAAGTGATGGGATTATGGGAGCAAAGGTGTGGAACATGTTAAACATGAGGGGCAAGACTGGAAAGTTTTCTTAGTTGTCCTTGGCAGGAAAGGGGGATGGATTGGGTCAGGGTGGAGTTTGGCAGCAGAGACCCTCAGGGCTGGCTCAGCTGTGGGGAGCACTGCAAACCTTGTAGGGGAAAGAGGTGAGTTACAGTCAGCAATAGTGACAGGAGGAAGTGTCAGTCCCCTTCGAGCTGTGCTCTGTCCTGATGTGTCTGGGAGCTGCTTGGTTGGGGTGGACTCTCCTCTGGTAGTTGGGAGGCCACGTGGGGTCCCTTTGAGACCTCCCATCCCCAGGGTGGGCTGGAGCTGAATTTAAAGGGCTTTTATCCTTTTCCCCAAAGGCAGCAAGAACAGGCAGGGGAGAGCTGATCTCCTTTTCCTGCCTTTGCTTCGAGGCTTTGGAAGAAGTGCTGAATGTGTGCACCAGAGCCTTTTCAAGGGAAGGTGGGATGTTCATCTTCTACCTGGATTTCTTTTCTTTGGAAAAGGAGCTTCTAATCACAGACCATCTTTTCAAAAATTCTGCTAAAATCAGCCCCTTTTCTGTACTGCTTGACTCATTTGGCTGCTGATGGTTGTGCTTTCAGGGAACTGTGCCATTGGGTTCTTGTTCATGCTGCTGCTGAGGCTCAGCACAGTGCTGGGCTTCCCTGGGAGCCTCTTGGTCTCTGTCAGTCCCCCAAAGTGCTACTTTGGAGGGTCAGCATTCCCAACCCCAGTGCCTCTGGCTGGCTGCAGGCCCTGGGCAGGGGGAAGGTTTGGGGAGTGGTTTGAACTCTTGAAGCAAGAGCTGAGTGCAGCTTCCCAGGTTTCATCACAGGTTGTGCAGTGAACCCCAACCACAGACCAGGCTTTCATCTGAAGGTGATACCAAGACCATGTTGACAGGCATCATTGTTGGATATAATCCTTTCAGTGGCTTCAGGGAGGCATAGACTGCTGTTTTCCTCACAGCTGGGACTAAGCAGCAACTTCAATCCAGGGATTTGTGGCGTGGTTCAGCACTGCTGCCCCGCTGTTGAGAACAGCAGGGCTCTCTGCAGAGAGCTGTGCCTTGGGGAGTGCTGTGCAACACTGGCCTCCTGCCTCTGTACCCTCCATCTGCCTTGGCTCTCCCTCCTGTTCCCTCTTCCCTGGGTGACTGCCACAACGAGGGGTGTTTGGGTGTAATTTGCACCAAAAGACAAACTATTTATATCACTGGGGTGGAAAACTGGAGTGTGTCACGCTGCCTGTAAACAGCCAGCTTGGAGACAAGCAGCAGCCTTGGGCAGCACACCCCATGGTGTGTGCACAGCCTGTTTACAGTGTCTGAAGAATGTAGCACTGTTGTTAGCCCAGCACCCTGACCAGCCCAGGCAGGTTTTCAGTACCTAACCCAGCGTGGCCAAAATGGAAAGGCTTATTCTTCCCACTCCAGAACAGCAAAACACAAAAAAAGAGGAGTCTAAAGCAAGCTGAATGCCATTGGATCTCATTGCTTTGATGGTGCACGCTTGCTGTCCTTGTTACCAGCATCAGACTTACAGTAATTAGTAAAAAAGAGGGTCATGGGAGACATATTTCATGTTTTTGTCTTGCTCCCTTTCCTGGCAGGTATTTATTCCACTTTATTTCTCTTGGAAATCTGGCAGGGGTAAAGCACATGAAGTCTATGTGTCAAAAGCCCATAGCTCCCCAACAGGAAATACACTTCGTATTAGAGGACTCATTCCCTCTTGCCAAATAAAACAAGAAAATATTTTCTTCTTGGTGTGACTTGAGTTTCCTACCTCAAGCATGCCAAACTAGTGGGAATTTTTGAATTTGTCCTGAAGCTGCTGGGTTAATACATAGGCTGAGGATTTTTCAACCCCCTCCTGGAGAGGCAGCAGTGAAGGGTGGGACAAAGCAGAAAGCAAGGGATGGCATCAGGTCTGGTTAAGGTGCTGTGTGGATGTCTGAATTTCCCTGGCTTGGCCTCTTCCTTCCTGTTTTTTGCTCTGTTGTTTTGTTGGGTTTTGTCCCCAGATGGCAAACTGTGCTACCCAAATGCATCTGTATTCCATGCAAGTCAACACCTCAACGTTTGCAGGAGTTTCTAAGCCTTGATATCTTTGTACCTCCATCCTCTATCTGTGAAATGTTTTGTTCTCTTGGGGACAGCTGACAGCTTGCCCAGGCTTTGGGCAGGTAGCAGGGGCCCTTAGCATTTTGCCAGCAATTCAAGTGAGAAGAGACAGGATGCTGAGAAGCAGCTTGGCCAGTAAGGATCAGTGCTCCATAGGTCTCCCCCAAATGCTGTTGTCCACTACAGCAGCTTGAAGTTATCAGCCTGTTTTGCCTCCAGCACTTTGGGATGTCCCAGGACTGCAGCAGCACCCCTCAAGGCTCTGACCTGCACTGGCAGGGATACAGGTGGTGTTGCATTGCTCTGCAAGTTCCTAGATGCACTGTAACCTTGTGTGCTCCCACTTGTTAGTTGTACCAGGATAACTTCGTTACAAATCTGTTGTGGGAGGAAATCTCTCTATTTTCAAGCCAGAAAATGATTTTAGAAACATTTACATACTGCAAGTATAGACTTCTGCGTGTGAAGCCGATGTTTGAGGCTTAGAGGTTTTGCCAAGTTGGCTCATCTGGGGTAGCAGATGTTGGTGCTTTTCCTCTCGCCCCCAGCTGTAGCTGCATTGCTGGCAGCTCCAAGCTGGGACTGGTTGTGCCGAGGTAAGGAAACCCCCTTGCAGAATGTGCCTGCTTCTCCCGCAGTGCCCCGGGGATGGGCCGTGGGGCTGTGTGTCCTGCGTGGGGCGGCCACTTTGCTCCACAGGGCGCTGCCGTGTGTTTCCTGGGCAGCTCTGGCCGCGTCCTCGGAGCCGCCCTGCGAGCCTTCCCAACGGCGGCGGCTGTGCCGCTCACCTCGGTCTTTGTAAAACTGACAGTGGATCCCACCAGGCTCCTGGGCACCCAACAGCTTCCTGCTGAGAGCTCTTAGGGGATTATCTGTGCCCTTCTCCTCCAGATAAGGAGCTCCTGGCAGGCGGCTCCCGGCAGTGTGGAAGGCAGGAGCTGCCACCACATGGTGTAGGTGGGTTCAGAGAGACGCTGCTCCCACAGACTCTGATGCAGCAGAGAAGGCAGGTTCCTCTCTTATGGTGCCCTAAATAAAGCAGAGTTTTACATGTGCTGCTGGAGTCCAGCGTGTGCCATATCACAGCTGTTGACTCAGAAATTGGTTTTAGAGGAGTTGCCTGGCTCTTCTAGCTCTGGAAGCCACAGTGCAGTGGTGCTGGAGAGCTCAACCTGAAAGGCTAAGAGGGGAAACTCCTTCATATTTAGAGATGTGGAACTCTTTCTAGAGCCTTCTGGGGAGAAAAATGCCCTTTAATGACTATTCTCACCTGTATCTGGAACAGAGATGTGGAACTCTTTCTAGAGCGTTCTGGGAAGAAAAATGCCTTTCAATGACTATTCTCACCTGTATTTGGAACAGTAAGTAAATGTGAGCAAGTGATGTGACCACTATTGCTGCTTGCAGAGGGTCTTCATCAGCACAGGTATCTGCTTGATGAGAGGCATGTAGCTGGGAGGAGAAATAGGTCAGTGTGAACGTGTGTTTCTAATTAATTAATTTATTAGAGGCATGGGGGCTAGGACAGAGCCCTGTTTCTGGTTCTGCAGTGCCCCATTGACTGGCCTTGAGTCTGTCTTGGCCCCAGTTTTGTGGGCCATGGGGGAGTTTACACTGTTTCTGTTTGGAGCTATTTCTGTTTTGTTGCCTCCAAGATCCTTTTGTTGCTGTTGACTTTCTGGGAATGGTATGTCTCTAACAATGTATTGTTATCCCCCAGGCCTCAAGAAAATCCTTATTTCTATCTCCAGGAAAATAAACGTGTATTAGCTCCAAAATACAAACCAGAATGGAGCAGTACTTTTCCACCAGGAAAATTTTTCTCTTGCCAGTGTAGGGTTTTTTTTCTGGAGTGAATAAATGCATTTTTAATAACCCTACGGGTGTGATTTAGGCTACTGTTCACTGAAGACTACCCACAGAGTTGCGTAACGTATGAGAAGATGAATTATAACTTGATTTAGTTCATATCAGCCATTTCTTTCCTATCTTCTTGATGCTCCTGGCAGAGTGGGTTTAATTTAGCAACTCAGTTCCTGGGGGAGAGAACTGATTTAATTTCACCCCAAGTTATTGAGCAGAGGTGTGGTGTGGGGTTCTATGAAATGTAGAAATGTGTGGTTTTTACACTTCTTTTTTCTCCTTTGTAAGCTCTTCTGTAGCAGAGGTGCTCAGCAACAGCAACTGGTGCCTTTTCATCCTGCATTTGTGTGTTAGAGGTGTTAGGTCTCACTTCTGCTGACTTCCCAGTGCTCTCTCTGAGCCCCTCGTGTTCCCTTGCCCTTCCTGGGATTGCTGGAGATCCACCCTGTGCAATGCCGTGCCTCTGGCTTTCTCTGCATCCCCATCAACCTCTCCCATCAGCTGTTGTGCCCTTTCATTTTTGTGGCTGAGCTCTCAGATCCTGCCAGGCTGGGCAGCTCTGGTGCTCAGTTCTGCCTCTCACGGTGCCTTTGCTTTGCCCCAGTGTCCAGAACCAGGTGGATGAAGTCATCGATGTTATGCAGGAGAACATCACCAAGGTGATCGAAAGAGGCGAGCGGCTGGACGACCTGCAGGATAAATCAGGTGTGATGTCAAACACAGCTCTGCTGGCCTGGTCCCCTCAGCTCTTCCTGGCTGCTGGGTCACATTAACCTGGTTCAGTTTCAAAAGCACTTAATGTCAGACCTGGGCTTACATTTCTGTCCTTCCTCAGAGTGCTGTTTCTCAGCCTTGGGCTGCAGATTTGACTTTCTGCTGACTCTCTCTCCACCTTTACCTGCTGCTCTGTGCAGAGGCATTAGTTTGGAGGTGTGTGCTTTCTGGGATCTAGTTGGTCCTTCAAGCAAAGGTAGATTGGTCTGTCTTGTGGCACTGTCCACTGGCTTGCAAAGCAAGTTCTGTCCTCAGAGAGCAGCCAGTACAAAGGGAGCACAGTGGGACTTGTGTGTGTGCTCTGGTGAAGGACGTCACATTGACCCTGCTGTGGCTTTGGTGAATCACGCTGTGGTTGGGTCTTTTATTGCATAAAACTCAGTGGAGTTAGAACAAGTGACTGGGTGCTCTGACAGCGTGTGCACCACTGAACTGGCTCTTTTCTTTCCTTTAATAGACAGTTTATCAGACAATGCAGCAGCTTTTAGCAAAAGAGCCAAGCACCTCCGGAGACAGATGTGGTGGCGAGACTGTAAGGTGAGCAAGAAGGGGAACAGGCAGGGCTGGGTTTGTGGAAGGATGCTTACCTGTGGGCCCCTGGGAGGAGGTGGAGAAGCTCTGCTTCCTAGCTGAAAAGATGCTGGGAGGCAAAGGCCTTCAGGTTGAAGCAGCTGCCCCTGCCCCCTGAGTAACATGCCTGTGTCTCCTCGTGCAGATGAAGGCGATCATAGCGATGGTGGTGGTCATTCTCCTGCTCGTGATCATCGGTGAGTAGCTCCACACGCCCCTGTGGCTGCATGGACACACTGTGGCACTCCATGCTGGGAGTGACACCGTGGGGGAGAGCACCTGAGCCACTCCATTCTGCCCTAAGTCTTGGTAAGGAGTGCCTGGAGAGCATTCTGTGCTCCTTTTCTGCAAGGCTTAAAAGTGCATGTAGAGGAGCAGGCTCGAACCAAGCCCTGCTGACTGTGACCAAAGAGAGCCAGCAGTGCCCTACCAACCTTGTACTGACCTAGGGTTGGCACTGACTGATCCCAAGGCTGGTGGGCCTACATGGAAAAGTTGCAGGCTAGATCAGATGTCCTCCAAAAGCATCTCTACACGTATCAGCCACCTTGCAGTGAGCCTGCTGTCTACAATTGCTCTGCTCCAAAGTTGATGGGCTGCTTAATTTCCATCAAGTAGCTGTTGTGGCTTTGCCATTGGTCCCTTCCTGTGCCCTGTGCCTTTCCTGGGGCTCCCCAGAGCAGAGATGTCACTCCTTTTCCTACCAAACAGCTCATCATGACTGGAGCATGTTTCTTCTGGGCAGAAATAATTGATCCCTCGGCCTGCAGGGATCCAGGGATCCAGGCAGCCCAGCATGGCAGTGCAGCTCTTCCGTGCCACTGGGTCTGGAGGGTTTTCCTCCTACTGGAGTGTCCAGGGACAGCTCTATAACTGTTCTTGTTCCTTCAGCAAAGCCCTTGCAGCCTGTTGTCCTTTTAACACACAGCCAGTGGGAGAGGCAGAGCTGGCAGCAGGGTTGAGAGAGAGAGACTGATGGAAAATCCCATCTGGTTTAGTTTTGGGAAGCTGGAAGGAGATGAAGGTAGCAGGATATGTTGTCTAGCATGTATGCAGACAGCAGATTGCTTTAGCTCCAGGCTGGGAACACACTTTTGCTTGCAGCTGCTGGGTGTTTGTCACTATAGAAATGGGGGGACTCCCTGGCAGGGATGGGTGTGTGGTGAGAGCTTCTCTCTTTGTGTTTTCCAGTGCCCATAGTCCTGAAGTACCGTTCCTGACGGGGCAGCTGGAGGCTTCGGTGGAGCTGCCTCTGGGATAACCAAACTGCTGTGTAATTTAAGTGAGATATCTGTATATAGCTTGGAAGTTGTTTTTTCTCCTGGGAGCAGGAGGTGGTGGCAAGCAGCCAGTTCTAAGGGAGTGTTTAAAGCACTACCAAACAACCCTTTTCCAGCTGAGTACCTGTTCCTGCTGTCAGCCTTTTTTTCTATAACACAAGATTCAGATCCCAAACCTCCTGTTTTGTGGAACTCTGGGTCTCTGGTTTGGAGCTGGCTACTTGCCCCTATGGTCTATCTGTATATATGGTTGAGTTGTAATATTAATAATAATATGGTTTAAGCAGCTCCCTGCTGCCTGCTGTGGAAGGCAGAGGGGACTCTGTCCTTGAATCAGAGAAAAGGAGGGGATAAATGTCTGATGGGAAACACACCAATATATTACAGGGAAATCAATCTTTTGAGGACAACTGCAAGGGTGTTGTTTTTCTCTTGTTTCAAAAAGAAAAAAAAAGGAAAGAGAAAAAATGAAATTAGGTTTTACAATCCAGAAGACTTTCTGGTCCTGCCATGGGAATGCACAAGCTCAGTGTTTTCAGTATTGCTGCTTACAGCTGTGACTAAAGACATTCCAGTAAACCTATTTTTGACTGTACATGTGGAGTTTTTGCACATCTTCATAAAGTTTTGGAGTACATTCAGGGCTCTCCGAGGCTGGGAGCCCCTGTTTCTGTGTATTCTTAACCAGAAGTAAGAAATGTGTGTAAGTTGTGCCAGCAAAAAGCAGCACAATTATATAAAGACACAGCAGGAGAACAATTCTCATGACACCAGTCCACAGTGAACAAGCCCACTTCATTTTCAGAATCCTTCACTATGATGTGGTGGTTGTGGTCCTGAATGGCAGCTGATTTTGTTTCCTTGTGATCCAGTGGGGTGGGGATTATTCCCAGACATGTGCACTGGAGTGCTCAGGGAGCTGTAGGGACCCCGGTGCTGGAATGAACAGGAACTGAGCTCCTCTATCCGTGGGTGGGACTGTGGTCTGGCTGTTTCCAGACTTGGTCTCAAGTGCTGGTGGCAGTTCTGTCAGCCCTTTTCTTTTGGGAGCCTTCTTTCCAGCCCTGAGCCTGGCACTCTTTAGCTGAGCCAGGCTCTTCTGGTTCTCTCTTTGGATTTTTCTGATGAGAGGTGCGTTTTCCCACTAAGCATGTGTTTGAAATAATACTGGAGAGGGGAAGTAGTGCCCCAGAGAATTTCCAGTGCCATGTCCCAGCTTCCTCTTCTGCCCCTGCCCCCAGGACCTTGTACAGTTTCCACCTGAGTGCTGCCCCATGCAGAGAAGGGGATTAGAAGTGACATGGCAGGCTGGAGGCTTGGATGTGATCACAGCTCCCTTGCCCAGCTGGAATATAAACAGGGCTTTCCCCTCTGCGAGACCTGATCTCTCCAGGTGGGAATCAGGAAGGCAAGGCTGGGTTTTTCCTCCTGAAGTATAGACTGCTTTTAACATCATACACTCAAAGCAAGGGACAAAAGTCATCCTGCCTGTGCCTTTGGCTGCTCTCTGCCTGCAAGGGACCATGAAGGTGGATGAAGAGAGGCTGTGTCTGTCTCCAGGGGACTGCAGGTCTTGCTGAGCTGTTTGGTACCACGTTCTGCCAACTGGAAAGTGAGTTAATTCCCTCCTGCTGCTGGAGAGCCCTGGCAGTGCCTCTGCCTTTCTCTCCCAGCCCAGTGTTGCCTTTGCTGCTGCTGCTGCTGCCACCCACAGCAGGACCTTGGTGCCACAGAAGTGCTCGAGGACTTCAGATCCCCGCTGGCACCAGGGCTGAGCAAGAGAAGCAGTTCTGAAGTTGCCTGCTGCCGGCAAAGCCTGGCTTTAATGCTGGGCTGAGGGCCTTGGCCAAGTGGATGCTGGCAGAATGAAGTCTGGTCCAAGCCAGCTGAGCTCTTACCAGCAAGCTCTCACCCTGGGAAAGCTGGAATTCCTTGACTTTAATGGAGGGATTTTGCAGCATTCCCAGGAAGTTGTGGTGCAGACAGGGCAGGGAAAGCTGCCACAACCAAAGCCATCAGTGCACTGCCCTGAGTTGCCAGAATTGTGTGTTTGTCAGTCACTCAGTGCTGGGGCTGTCCTGAGCACAGACCTTCCTAAGGAACAGCTGTGGCTGTGAGAGGCACCCCCAGCTGCAAAGCAACAGCCCTGGTCAGAAACAGGAACAGAATTTACTAAGCAACTTTCATAGATTTTTTTTTCCCCTCACAAGGCTGGAAAGACCATTAGAAATGTCTTGGGGCGGTACAGAGCAGTCTTCCACATATTCCTTTGATATTGTGGATTTTTACTGCAGCCTCTGCTGTCCCACCCTGGACTGGTGGCAGAGAGAAACTGCAGTCAGCAGAAAGGGATGTTGTTTCCAGCAGTGTCTGAATGCTTGGGGATTGGTTTTCACTTAGGAGATGTTATGAAGGAGATTCTACAACAAAAACAAGTCCTTCACCCAAGCTTTGGATCTGTTTTACCCATTGCTGCATTGTGCAGAGGACAGACCATCAGCTGCTGTTTTCCACATGACTGCTTTTGTACAGGGAATGGCATCTTCTGGCTGTAGCAGTGCATTCCTCCTCCTGGGGATTGCTGCTGTGACCCCATGCCTGAGGGAAGGGGATCGGCAGGTGGGGAGAGGCCTCCTGGCTGTGGCAGCTGGGCAGCCCGGGGGAAAGAAAACCCTCCTAAGGAGTGCCCTTGCAAAGCAGGAGCTTTGGCAGGGTCTGGCAGTGAGGTGGGGCCTGGGTACACGGTGGGAGAGGTCCGGGGACTCTGCTGCTGCTCCTTCACAGGGCCCTGCTCCCCACTGACCTGGTTCTCCAGGGCTCCACACCGGCCCCACGCACAGAACTCTTGACCTGAGGCCTGGAGTTTGTGCTTCGGCCGCCAGCTGGTCCTGCATTTACCCGAGATGCAGGGCAGGGAAAGCTGCCCCAAGCCGAGCCATCAGTGCACTGCTCTGAGGTGCTGGAATTGGGTGTTGATCAGCCTGGGGTTTGAGTCGTGCGCTGCTGGGGCTGTCCTGAGCACAGACGTTCCCATGGGACAGCTGTGGCTGTGAGAGGCACCCCCAGCAGCAAACCAACGACGCTGGAACTTGATCGCTGCGACACGGGAAACCTGATGACAGAAAGCGTGGAGACGTGCCGGTGGTCGGGGGGTGAACAGCAACAGNGGCGCGCGCTGCCAGCATGGCGGCGCCGGCTCGGCGCAGCGTCGTGTTCGTGACGGGAAACGCCAAGAAGCTGGAGGAGGTGAGGGCGGCGGCAGCGGGGCTTGGCCAGAGGGTTTCCCTCCCTCCCTCCTTCTTCCTCCCTCCCTTTTCACTCCCTTCTTCCCGCCTTTTCGCTCCCTTCTCGCGGCGCAGGTCACGCAGATCCTCGGGGACTCCTCTCCCTACACGCTGGTGGCGAAGAAAATTGACCGTAAGTTGTTGGCAGGGCCGGGGGACGCGGCGACTCGTCCCGTCCCGGCCGCCTGCCCATGTCCGACGCGTGTGTCCGCAGTGCCCGAGTACCAGGGGGAGCCGGACGAGATCTCCGTGCAGAAGTGCCGCGAAGCCGCCCGGCAGGTCGCTCGCTCCTTCCCCTTTCCCGGAGGGACCCCAGACAGGGACGCTGAAGCAGCCGAACCGACCCGGCCCCGCTGCACTCCCATCACCCGGCTGTTCCGGCTTATGCCGGGTGANCGTGGAGACGTGCCGGTGGTCGGGGGGTGAACAGCAACAGAGCTTGGAGCACAATGCCCTTCCCGATTCCCCAGCTATGTCTAAAATTCACATCGGACCCCTCCTCCCTCAGCACACTGCCTTCCCCAGGCACAGACCACCTCCATGGGCCTGGCCTTTTCAGGGAAAACAGAGCGGGATCGGGAGGCCGCGGCTGCAAACAAGGCCCGGGNCGGGGGACGCGGCGACTCGTCCCGTCCCGGCCGCCTGCCCATGTCCGACGCGTGTGTCCGCAGTGCCCGAGTACCAGGGGGAGCCGGACGAGATCTCCGTGCAGAAGTGCCGCGAAGCCGCCCGGCAGGTCGCTCGCTCCTTCCCCTTTCCCGGAGGGACCCCAGACAGGGACGCTGAAGCAGCCGAACCGACCCGGCCCCGCTGCACTCCCATCACCCGGCTGTTCCGGCTTATGCCGGGTGATGGTGAATTCTCGCTGATGACACCGAGTTCGTGTCCCTCCAGCAGCAGCAGGAGGTCACAGAAGCTCCTTCAGTCCAGGCCTGGTGGCTGCAGGACAAAGAGTTTTATGTGTGCTGAACGCTCCAGAGCTGTCTCTGGGATGGGTGTCTTGAAAGAACCAAGTGGGGGCTGAGACTGGAGAAAAATGCAGGCGGGCACGGCTCTGGGACACAGACTTTCCCTTTCCTTGTCCTGCCGGTCCTGCCCTCCAGGACAGCAGGGAGTGCTCAGCTCTGCTCGTTTTTCTCCATATGAAACCTTCCCTACTGTTCTTCAGCCTCCCTGCCTGGGGAGAGCTTGGGTTTGCTTGTGTCCATCTGGTGTGGGTTGCCTTTTTGGTCAAGTGGAAACACGAGGATGGGATAGAGTCAGGGAGTGGTTTTGGAGGCAGTGCCTTCCTTTAGGTCTAATGTTCTCCTTCTCCTGGGCTTTCACTGTAGGTTCAGGGACCTGTTATAGTCGAGGACACCTGCTTGTGCTTCAATGCCCTGGGGGGCCTTCCAGGACCCTACATGTAAGTAAGAGGGAAGTTGTTTCCCCTTTCACGTGCCAGAGTTAGGAGCACAGGCTAGCAGGGTGGGCTCCACACCCCAGGAGCAAGCAGTGGGGTCAGGGAGGTGGTTGCTGCTCTGTGCCCTGATCTTCTTCCTGCGCCCCAGGGGCTGGACTGCATTCCTTGAGCCCTGCTGTAAGTCACAGAGCAGGGTGGGAGAGACAGACACGGATTGTTGGCTCTGGCTTCCCATCTCTGGGGTTCTGGCAGCTTGGGAGCCTGTGCAAAGAGCAGGCTCTGTGTACTGAAGGCACCAAGCCTTTCAGCAGAACTCTGGCAGGAGTGCTCCACAGGTTCTCATGGGGACAGCTTTAATCCAGAGGATAAAAACGTTATTACATATTTCTATGGATGCCAGGCCTGCCATAAATTAAATACCTCACTGCTGTTTTCACTGTGCCTCCTTCAGCTTAAGAAGTAGGTCTGTCCTTCCTGGTAAATGGTTCAGAATGAGGTGATCTTACAGCACACTGAGGGGGATTCAAAGTTCTATGAAAATGTCAGCACTGGGGTGCCTGCATTTCTGAGAGATAATAGCAAAAATGAATCTTCCCTCTTCCCTTCCTTTTCAGAAAATGGTTCCTGGAGAAACTCAAGCCAGAAGGTACTGCCCTCGTGTTACCCACTCCTTTACCCCTGAAGTGGCTCCCTGCCCATGCTGGGGGAACCAACAGGTTCCTTGAGCCTGTTCTGTGCCCTCCTTCCCAGGATGTTTTCCTCAATAGCTCCATCCCTGCATTCCCAGACTCCTGCCTCTGCAGGCTGGTGGCAGGGCTCATGGGAGCATCTCGTTTGTCCTCAGTGGGACCTGAAAGATCTCCTGTTCCCTGTGGCTTCAGGGCAAGCCCCTCTCCATCGCTGCTCCCCTCCCCTGCTGTGCAGTGACTGCCCTGCTGTGCTGATCTCATTAACAGGAGCATTATCACGTTAAATCACTGTGGCCTTTAAACCTCCCTGGTGCTGCATGCCTGGTTGCTTCCTCCCAAATTCGTAGCAGGGCTCTGCAGCTCACGCTGTGAGGTGAGATCTGAGGCTGTGCCTTCAGCCACAGCAGGGATCCTGCCAAGAACACCGTGGTGCCCGAGCTCTGTCACTCCCTGTGGCGGTTGGGAGTGCGGTGCGGAACGGCTCCCTGCATCCCTCCGTGCCTAGGTGGGTGTGCTGCATTCCCAGGGAGCAGCAGTAACTCCAGGATCCCTTCTGTGTCCCTCAGGCCTGCACAAGCTGCTGGCTGGCTTCGAAGACAAGTCTGCCTACGCACTCTGCACCTTCGCCTTCAGTAGCGGGAACCCGGAGGAGCCCGTGAGGCTCTTCAAAGGCCAGACCCATGTAGGTGGTGTTTGCCTGGGGAAGGCAATGTGCTGAGGGAGGAGGGCTCCAACGTGAATTCCATAGCAGCACTGGCTCTGCTGAGCACAATTCTGGTGGCCTCTGGGTCACTGGATACCCTTGGAGCTTCTCTGCGTTGGGAATGGGCTTAGGGAGAGCACAGCTGGTGGGAGGTGGGTGCTGAACTCTGCAGGTAACCGTGGTCTCCTCAGCCCCCCATCTCCCTCTGACAGGGCTGTGTTCAAGTACAGTTGTTAGCTCTGTTATTTGGAGAGGTCAGAGCACTCTCAGCACAGGGCAGTGTGAGTTTGCAGCTGATAATTCTGGTCACATCCCAGGGAGGAGCTGGGGAGGGGGACGGCACCACACAGAGCCTGTGGTGGCTGCAGAGTGAGGTACAGCTGCGTGTCTCAGTCCGTGTTTGAAATGTGACTGCAGGGAGAGTGCTGTGAAACCACAGCTTAAGGGGCTTTTGGCTTTCTCACGGCAGGGACTGATAGTGGAGCCCAGAGGCCCTCGGGATTTTGGCTGGGACCCCTGCTTTCAGCCGGATGGCTACGACCAGACGTAAGTGCTGTTTTACCTACAGCTCTTCACGTAAGGCAAACCTGGGCCGAGGGTGGCGAGAGGAACTTGCTTATGAGGAAGGGCATCGGGGAGAAACGTCCTCCTGGGTCAGAGCACGGTGGGTCACGGGAAACCCCCGGATCAGGGGTGGTGTCACTGCAGGTGCCCCGCTGAGGCAGGCAGGGAGGCAGAGGGCAGAGGGCGCGCTCTGGGCGCTCGGGGGACGTGCT
>VZRX01018452.1:0-25169 GCA_013398075.1 Notiomystis cincta | reverse complement strand
TGGAGGGACTGGCAGGTCTGTGGGTTTGGGTCTGTCCTCGTTGCTTTGGGAAGAACATCCCTCCGAGTCTCCTTCCCCTTCAGCGCAGCTCCTTCCTTCCCATGGTGCCTCTCCCTGCAGCCTCAGCATTCCTGGTGTCTCTGCGGAGCCCCAGCTCTGCTCCAAGCCTGGTTGTGGATGTGTGTGGGTGGGCTGCAAGCTGGAAGAATAAAGTGCTCGGGGGTGCTCTGAGGCCTGTAGTGCTTTGCTAAGGCTTATTTCTGAAGCACCCACACCCCTAAAACTACGGTCACACCTGCATTTCAAAGGCATGGCCTGGAGCAGGCAGCTGCCCCTTGAACCCCCCTGCCCCCTCACCGCTCACCCTCTCCAAACTCCATCCTACTGTATTTCCCCTCTTCAGAATCTCCAGCCATCGCCACTGAACTGAAATCTGGAACCCCAGAGCTCTGAACCCTTCTCCCCCAGGGCCAGCAGGGACCCAGTCCTGGGCTCAGGCTCCTGGCCACACCAACCCTCTCACGCAGCTGGTGCAGGTCAGCCTTCCTTCAGGGTGAAAGGGCAGCCAGAAAATACCCATTGGGATGTTCCCACAGCACCCCAATCCTGCCCAGACAGTTCTTTAAAAGCTGACCTGTGTGTCCTGGCTGGTTACAGAACAGCTGACCTGCAGGTTCTCATTCACTCATCAGAAGCTATTTTGGGGGAGCTTGTCTTTCTCCCGTGCAACAGCTGGTACCAAAATGAGCCTGAGACACAGGACCAAAGTGGCCAGCTTGCAGACAGCAAGGTGACAAACTGATGCTTTGCCACTGATCCTGCACCCTCACTCCATGCTCCCTTCTGTCAGTGGAAAGTGAGGACGTTTTCCTGCCAGCTGCTCCCCAAAGCAAACCCTCCCCAGCCACCTTTCCACAGCTCAGGGAGGTAACAACACACCAGAAGTAGCTCCAGGGTGGATCTGTGTCTCAGCATCACTGTTGGGGCCATCTCCTAGCTCACACATCGTGTTCCACCAGGGTCTTGGGCTGCCCTTCATCGGCATCTCC
This sequence comes from Notiomystis cincta, assembly GCA_013398075.1. Classification (NCBI taxonomy): domain Eukaryota; kingdom Metazoa; phylum Chordata; class Aves; order Passeriformes; family Notiomystidae; genus Notiomystis; species Notiomystis cincta. The sequence continues at coordinate 24,120 of VZRX01018452.1, read as the reverse complement.
TTGCTTGGAAGGACCCAGCTCTCCTCCACCTGTGAGAAAACCTCTGCCAGCAGAGTGAGAGGGTGTATGAGCCTGAGGGTTTGCAGCTCCCTGGCTCCATGGGGCCATGGAAAGGACACCCCAAAGGCTCTCACCCCCTGAAGCAGTGGGGACCATGGCCACTGCACCAATGCAGAAGATGGTGCTATTCATGCCTAGGATGCACTGTGGCAGCCGTGCTGCCAGCAAGCACCTCCTTCTGATCAGCAACTGGGGCTGTATTTTAATTTGCTTTGGGAACTGCTCCGTTCAGATACCTTCTCTGATGCTTTCCACCTTGTTCCCCTTCACACAGAGGGACAGATTGGTGCCCTACTTTCTTCCTGGGCTAACCTGCATCTACGCAGAGGGAGTAGCTGCTTTTTTTAATAAGTATTTTTGATGGTTCCCAGGCACAGGAGAGCAGGGCTGGCCTGCTCCCTGTCTCAGATAAAGGCTGGCAGCCTGGGTAGGTGCCCTCTTGTGTCACTCACCACCCAGTCACTCCTCCAGTGTGTTCTCCTCCTTCTCTAGTGTGTTTAGGACAGCACAGGGGAGAAACAAGGCTGAAGCTGGAGCAGGGTGGAAGTGTGCCTGCCCCCCACCCAGTTAATTTCTAAAGCTCTTCTGTGAAGAGCACTGTTTTGAAAGATACCTATTATCCACCCAGCTTAGCGATGGCAAATTTCTCAACTAGATCAGCAGTGCTGCATTTACTCTATTTTTAACTTAGTTTGCAATTCTCAACATAATTCCAACGACATAGGTTTGTGTGTGTGTGTGTGTGTGTGTGCCCTTTATTTTACCGAAACCATCTCCTTTCTTCCCCAGGGGCTCATACAAAGGCTGCCTTCATCCCTCCCTTGTCCAGTCCTGCCTTTCTGTTGTGCCTCCAAAATGCTGCATAACGCCACATCCTGGGGGAAAAACAAAAGCCATCTATTAGAAACAATGTAAGGATGAAATCTCAGATCATTGCAGCTGTTCTTGCAGCTACTCATAGCCTGACAACTTTGGTCTGGAAATGAATTTCAGCTGGGAAACTGGCAAATTCATGTGTGCTGCAAATACCCGAAATCCTCCTCTGCAGGTAAAATGCTCCAAGGCTGGAGTAATTGACACATAGTAAATATTTCTCTGCTGGCAGCCAAAACGTGCAGCTAATGTATATGTTTGGCAATTGTGAATCTGTCGAGTGTTTCGGCAATATACTTATGTTTACATCCCTTACTCCTCACTTCCTTCCTTTGCAGCGTAGGCACGCTGTCAGTGGCGGGATAGAAACAAGCTCTGCCGTCACTTAGCAACCTCCACTGGCACAGAGATGTTGACTTTTTCCTTTCTGGATTTCCCAGCACAAAAAGGGACGGGTGTGTAACTCGTGGCATGGCTCAGATGAGAGGCTGTAGCCAGCTGGGGATGCTTTGGGCTGCTCCAGCCCCTTCTCAGAGCATCACATCCATGCCCTGCTGCCACTCCGGTGAATGAGTCACTGGGAGATGATGGGATTCCTGATCTTGGGTAGAAGGATGCAGAGGGGTTTTTTGGCCCAGGGTGGCTGTGGGCAGGCAGCTGGCAGGATGGTGACACTTTGAGGCAGGCACTGATGGGGTGCCACACATACACCCTGTATGGTGTCACAGCCCAGGTCCCTGCTCTGCAGAAGAGAAGAGAATGATGCTCCAGTTCCCCCTCGAGAACAGGGTGGAGGTGGATAAGGGACATTCTGTCACCAGCTGAAAGTACATCGAGCAGCTGGGAGGGATTTTGCAGTGACAAAAGCTGCAGGGACTGAGCACTGAGGCTGATTCCCTTCAGCTGGGAAGGGCCTTGGCCCCGCTGCCTGGGGATGCTGCTATGGTCCAGGCATTATGCAGCACAATAACGGCTGCAACAGCCACCTCCCAGAGGCTGGAAGCACGTGGGAAGTGTTTTGTCCATGAAATTTTCCCTTGGGGAAGCACTTGGCTAGTCAGCTTTGTGACCAAGGAAGCAGGCATGCTGCCAGGCTGCAGTGAGGGAGTACAGCTCTTTCCTGGGGTGCTCAGGGCTGCAGGGAAACATCTCTGCAGGCTGCAGTGCAGCACGGTGCCCTTTTTCTACCCTGCAACTGGATGCACCCACCTAAAGAATGCAGCTGGAAACCACAAAGCAGGACAGAGGACAGATGGGACAGGGACTGATTGGGTTGTCCCGCGATCAGTGAGTCAGCAGTGCCCCAGGCTGTGGGGGGGGCGGGAAAGGCAGAAAGCACTACTCTAATCACAGCTCTGCAGCCACTCTGTCTTTCTTTCACGGGGTTGAATTCCATCTTTTGCAGCTCTGAGGTCTGAGCTCTTCTGGCAGATACTCAGGCATAATGCTGACTGGTACCTTCACACAGCTCCACTGCGGAGCCAGGTGCTGCCCAGAACCTGGGAGCTCCCCCTTGCACGGGCTCCTTGCCCACACCCCCTCGTGCTCTGTGCCCATCAGCTGCCTGAAAAGCTCTGCAAAAACTCCAGGTTTGTGTCTGAAGCAAGAAGGAGGTGAGGAAGGTCCCTGGAGGGAAGAGCAAGTGTGAAGGAACCTGCTTCTTGGTAGGGGAGAGGATGCAGCCTCTCCAGTGCTCTGCTGCTCTCCTGGCAGGACAGCGTGACTGGCTCTTCACTGCAGGCATCTGCAAGTCTCCTTGCACTCAGTGGTTTATAGAGAACTCATTTGTCCTGAAGGGAATTGCACTGGTGTGTGCTGATGAAGCAGCCTGGGGACCTGGTCCCAACGCCCTCGGTTTTAACGTCACGCTGCCTGCTCAGGGAGAAGCGTCTGTGCGTGAGTTCGTGGGTTCATGTGCTACAGCTGCACCCTGAAGCCAGGCTATTTTTGCCATGTATTTTTCTGAAAGCCGTGGCAGGACAAGCCTGCTGTCTGGAGCCTTGATCTGAAATGCACTGGAGGCTTCGACTGGGGGCCCCAGGCAAGCTGTGCTGGAGCTGGTGACATGTGACATCAGAACCACGCTCTTGGAGGCAGCACATCACCTTGGGGAGCAGGGCACCCACCCTTCCTGCCATGCCAGGAAAGGTGCTTGGCAAAGGTTTTCCCTTCTGGCTGAGCCTGGCAGCAAAAGGAAATTATAAATACTCTGAGGCACAACTGAGGGTAAAAACAGATTGTGTTTACCTGGTTAAACAGCGAGCTGCACAGCTCTGTGCTCCTGGGGACCCCACCTATTGCTCCCCTAGAAATCAATTTCTTGCGTGGCCCCCTGACACTGGTTTGGGTCTTGTATTTCAGTGTTATTTCTTACAAGAAGTTTTGCAATGGTCTCTCCTAGGAGTATCCCTGTTTCCTTTAATTTAGCTACTCTGAATCTTGGCAAATTTGGAAAGCCAGGCTGGGCTCTGCATGGGGGTTTGGAACAAGCTGCCCAGAGAAGTCAGTCAGGAAGAGCACAGACCTGAAGATGTGCTCGGGTGCCTCTCCTCTCCCCTTCCCCATTCTCTTGGAGTTGTTGGAAAAACAAGGAAAATCTCTCATATAACACAAGCATCCATAATGAAATTGTTTGTGCTTTTCCCAGAAGGTGGGGAATCTATACTTGGCTGGTTGTGGCTTTTTTTTTTTGGAAGGGGGAGAGTGGATTTTTGTAAGTGATAGAGTTGCAGGGTGAATGTGGGCACTTAGTGGCTTTAACTCTACTTCACCAGACAAAAAAAAATTTGGTTTGGAAACTTCCCAGCCTTGGGGGAATAACTCGAATTTTTCCTAATCTTAGTTGTTTTCCTAATTTGTTTTATTTTAATCATGGAAGTAGACAAAGTTGTAATTTAAAGACCTCACAGAAAGGACATTTTCCTGAGTTACCGATTTGCAGGTGTGCATAGTGCTGCTCCCCAGCTACCGTGCCTTTCTCAATCTTCATTTGTCTCCTGTGGAGATGCAATCCTATGGCCAGGCTGCTCTTCTACAGATCTTAATTCTTTCAGGGGGGCAGCACAAAGTGCTCTGGCACTCAGACGAGGCGATACTGTTCTTCCCAACCTGCAGCCTCCACAGAAACCCACGAACTGCAGGAAGGCCCGGCAGCTACTCCAGTGCCTCCTGGCACAGCCTGCTCGTCCAGGAGTGGGGAAAGAAATAATCATGCTGCTAATTGGCATAATTATGTCAATAACTCCCAGGCTCCCAACTAGACAGAAAGGATGGCAAGGCTTTTCCCAGAGGCTGTGATCTAACTGCAGCGGCGAGGAGAAGCCGTCTCCATGTTATGGATTAAAAACTGTTACTCCTTTCCGGAGTTACAAAGTCGGGCTGTTGTAGAGAGTAATTTTTTACACTTACTGAGAGGTCTGGCCAAGGAGTTTTGATAAACCTCCAGATCGTTAGTCTCCGTCAGCCTGCGGGATGTTCACAGTTCCCTTTTGTTTTGCTTTTCACGCTGAGCGAGGCCAGTGTCTGGTTTAATAGAGAGGATAACTTTTATCGCTGCAGGATCCCAAAGCCCGCGTTTTGGATATTTTCATGGTGTGACTGCTGCCAGTAATCACAGATAAATCTCATCTCTGTTGTGTGCCTGAGCTTTTAGCTCAGCCTCGGTGTGCGTTTTTAATTGAACCCGCTGCAGCAGCAGCATGGCTTGGACCTTGATGCTGCTTCCCCGGCTGCTCCTGAGCCATCCACCCCCTGCCAGCCCCGGCTCCCCCAGCCCGCCCTGCCACAGCTCCAGTGGACGTGTGTGACCCTGGCAGCACTGCTGCCCAGCTGGGCTTGGGGCTCTCAGGGGACACGGTGGTCTCGTGGTCGGTGCACGGGCCTGGCTGACCCGTGCTCCTCGTGTGCAAGTGCCCAGCACCGGGGTCACCTTGTCCTTGGGCAGGAGCAGCTTCAGGGAATGGGCCGGGTTGTAAAGGGGGCACAGTGGGTTATCTGGTCCAATCTTCCAGCTCAAGCAGGGTCATCCCAGAGCACAGGCACGGGATTGTATCCACTTGGTTCTGGGATATCTCCAGGGACAGAGACTCCACAAACCCTCTGGGCAATCTATGGAAAAACAGTCCCTAACAAGCAAACTGTAAGTTGATGTCCAGGTGGTAGAAAGACAAATTACTTGTTGGTAGAATTGCCTTGTTAAGGTTTAGTTATCTCATACTTAGGGCAAGGTTACCAAAGCTTGGGAAGAAGAGTGTACCACTGATAGTGGTAAAGAGGAATGGAGAATTTAGGGGCCACGAGGATATTTGGCAGAACCCCCAAGACAAGGAAGAAGCTAATAAAAACAGCTGAGCAACTGTGCTGAAATCAGCTCTGACTGGGTAAGAGGTGATTCTGGCAGGGGCAAATTGTGACCACTGACTCACAGACCACCGACCCAAAAAACCCACTGACTCAAGAAAGAGACTGAGCATGCAGACTGGATGCTCTGGAAACAAGAGGATCATTAACCAACAGAAGACAGAATACTAATTAATAAGCCAACTAGATAACCCGTAGCCAATGAACATTAATACCTTGGTCGTTAAAATCCACAAAATTGGAAAACTTTTGACAGTCATCGCCCTGGCTTTGTGCATTTGCCACCTAGCCCCACTTCATTTATAAATAAAGCCAACCCCTCGACTCTATGCGCGGATTGGCATCCCGGGGGGAAGAGCGGATTTGGGGACGGTCGTGGGGACCGCACGGAGAGGGCGTGGCCAGCCCGCGGAGGCCCCGCCCCCAGGCCCGCGGAGGGAGGGGCGCACGCGCAGTGCGCCGGCCGTTACCTGTCAGCGGCGGCGGGCGGAGGCGGCGGCGGCGGGATGGAGGGGCTCATCCCGCTCGTTAACCGGCTGCAGGACGCCTTCGCGGCGCTGGGCCAGAACTGCCTGCTCGACCTGCCGCAGATCGCGGTGGTGGGCGGGCAGAGCGCCGGCAAGAGCTCCGTGCTGGAGAACTGCNCTACGGGGAACAAGGTGTTTAAAGCCCCAAACCCTAATTTCGGTGGAGGGCTGGCTCTGGGCGGCTCATTCCTGCCATCCCATCGCATGCGAATTCGCACGGTCCCAACGCGCCTGTGGCCGTTTGAATCGCGGAGTCATTAAGGTTGGAAAAGACCTTCCCGATCCTCAAGTCCAACATGCGCATCATTTCTCACAAACTGCCGACGGGAAAAGGGGAAGCCTGACGATTCAGGCGGTGCTTTTTGACGGCCGGGCAGTGCCTCTGGAGACGTCCCGAGGTAAACATGAGCTTCACATGCTGTTTGATAAAGTTCCTGCTGCGTTCGCCTCAAATAGCTGCGGGCTCCCGCAGGGAGGTGGTGCACCCGCCGCGGAGCTGCGATCCTCATGCGGATTATAGGGTCGAAATACTGCTGTGTGTCGGTGACTGGGGGACTTTGATGTGCGGAAATCTTCACCGAAAATAATACTTAATGCTGTGACGCTCCACAACCTGGCCATGCGTCAGGCTGCCACAGCTCTTGATACCCAGTATAAAAATATGGTATAGTGGTTCTTCATTTCTCCCTCAGAACTGTGTAAAATGTCAGTTCTTCCTCTTTCTCCTTGAAGACTGTAGCTAGCTGCTGGTGTTGACAGTACTGCCAAGTCTCTCGAGTTTGGAAAACATAAATGAGATCCTCAGAAATCACGACTGGCCATCAAATTATTACTGTTTTCTTTAAACAAGTCCTTGAAAAGTATTATGGTAAGCTTTTGGCTTTTTGAGCTGTGTATCCATAAAGCTGTGCAAAGCACCCATGCGGAGTGGGAAAAAGCATCTTGTCACATTTCTTGTCACTGACGATATTTTGGTCAGGGCTGGGACTGAGTGAGGTGGGCTGTGGGTTGATGTCGGTGTCTGAATCTGGCTGTGCTGAGGGAAGATCATACTGCTCCCAGATGCTTGTTACTGCTCGGCCCCCAGAGGGATCTGCTCCACCTGACCCGCGGGTGGAGCTGTTCTTTTGAGCCGCCTGGATGTGCCTGGCTGGAGCAAGAGGTGAAAAGGAGCAGTTTGTGCTGATCTGGCCTGTTTGGACAAGAGGCTGGAACCAGCTGCACGGGCGAGACGTGGGCACTTCTAAGAGGAATTACGAAGGAGAGCTAAGGGCAGGAACTTTTTTCACTGGTGTAGTTACTCATGTGCAGTCTGCAGACACTGCAAGAGAGTGTCTTCAGAGAAGAGAATTACAGGCTACTGTGGAACATCAGAATGTCTCTGTCTCATGGGATTTGGAATTTGAATTCTTCCAACCTAGTTTCAGAGTTCCCCCGTTGTTGTTTTACGCAGTAACTTCTTGAGATTCAGCATGAACTGATCTGTAGTACCTCCCTACTTGCAACCTTGGAGCCTGTTGCAGAAATGACATTAAAATGCATTGCTTCAAACCTGTTCCATGAGACTTGAGCCTGGATGTTTTGCTTGTGCCTTTCCTCCAGACTGAGTGGGTATGTGTGGTCAGCAGATGTGCCCTTGCTAAGCTGTGACAACTTGGTTGTGAACCCTCAAAACCAGATTAATAAATATCCCCGAGATCGGAAGAGGATTTTGCTTGTCAGATCAGCAGACAAATGGCCTGTGTCTCTTTTTAGTAAGCCATAGGATATTCCTGTTTTTATGGGATAATGCAGCTGCTCTCTGCAAACAAGTTTGTTTCATCCACGTGTCTTAATGTGGCTTGTAGAGGTAGCAAGTCTCCCTGTAGAGCCATGCCATACTCATTTCTCTTTGTTACTGGTATATTGCATGACCTCTTTCAGCCACAGGGCCACTTTAACTAATAGTAGCACAGCTTTGAAATTAACATCAAAACAAAATAGTCCTTGCATTGTTCTGAAGTTTGAGCATTAATTCTCATGGCTTTTGTTTAATTTTTTTTTGTTTGGATTTTTTTGTGGTTATGTGTTTGGTTTTTTTTATTGTGTTGGTTTTGTTTTGTTTGTTTGTTTGTTTTTGCCACATGAATCATTATCCTTAGTAGAATTTGAACTCCTAGCCTCCAGAGGGACATTCAAGATCTCTCCAGGAACAGCTGTAATTGGTATGAGGAAGGCATGATATCCTCCATGTGAAAGGCAAGGTCTTGCTACAAACATGCTGCTGGTTGTTAACCTCAGTATTTGTCAGTGGAGCTGTGATGAGGTTGATAACTCCAGGATCAGGTTGTTACTCCCTGCTGTCTGTAGCCACTGTACCACTGTGTGTGTTTCAGTCTTCCACAGGGTCTTTGGTTGTGCAAAGATTACTTTTTTTTGCACTTGGACAGTAGAAACTATTTTCTGACTTGCAGGTGGCATCAAGAGTTGGAGCTTCTTTGTGGGTCCTAGGAAATGTGTTGGGCTATGCAGCATTAGCCACCATCTCGTTTATGCAGTGCCATAATTCTTCTGAAGGGTTGTGAGGAATGTGGCTATGGCCTGGAAGTGGGAGCCAGGTCCTGCTCTTTCTGAAGCTGCTGAATGACACGGATCCATCACTGTCTCCAGGGTAGCACCAAGGTTCCTTTGGGTGCACATGGCATCCTTAATGACTCCCAAGAGGCAGGGAGTCTCTTGGGATTAGTTCACGTGTGGTTTGCATTGATGGTGGTGGTTTTGAGGATGGGTTCTGCATGTTTGCCTGCTGCAGGAGTTGTGTGACTGCCAGAACTGCTTGTCTGGTTGTAGGCTCACTTTGAACCAAGCCGCAGTGAAGCCCTGTCAAATCTCCCACTGTATCCATTGTTGTTGCTATTTGGATTAGCATTAGCATCCCGAGGAACTCGGAGTTTCTTTACCTACTGCTCCTCTGTGTGTGAGGAGACAGTTTCTTTTGGTAGTCAAGGACTGTGTGTGAAAGTTTTTCTCTTAGGATTCTGGTTATATTTAGATGGAAACAGAGATTCCAGAGAGCACCTGAGGACAGCAGTCATTTCCATTTATGGGTTAGACCTTCATGTGTTCATAACTGAAGCTCATCCTGTGCGTTTGAGGAAATGAAATTGTCTGAAGAGCAAATGTTCTTCCCACCTCCTTCTGCTTGTCTTTGTAACGGGAGTAAATGTGCCCATGAAATGTTGAACCAGTGTTTGAAGCAAAGGATCTCATGCAATCTTCTGGTAGAGGTTGCTTGGAGAGCGATGCAAAAGCACAAAGGGGAGTCAAAGAAGAAATCCCAGCAGATTGCCAGTGGGAGAAGGCACTTGGCCTCTCTTCCTGCTGTGCTCCAGAGCAGTTCAGGGCCATGAGCTTATATGTTGTTTGTGCTTTTCAGACTCGCTCTTGATAATAATAGGGTTACTTAAAAGAAAACTAATGGCAGGAAGCAATCCTTATAAACTGTATTTGGAGAGAAAGCACTTTCTATTATTTCGTATATATCCAAATGGATTTTTCAGATAACTGAAGGCAGAGATAGCAAGCTACCTTGTCAGGGCCTCCTTCTTCAGAAATCAGAACCTTGTTTTACTCTTAAAAATAGCAAGAAATTATTAATTAGGTTTCCAACTTGAAAGCTCTTCACTTCCCTTCCTGCTTAATATAATATAAACTGCATGTGGCCAAATAATTGTTTCATAAGAGATGTGAACTCTTGATTGTAAGCCTGTCAGTCATAATCAAATAGGCACTTTCATTTTAAGAGCCTGAGGTCTGATTGTGTAATTCAGCTTTGCAGCTTTTTGATCTGAGATGCTTTTGATAATCTTAGGGCCAGTGCATGTAGTAGAGCTATTTATTATGGCATATGTACTGATTATTTCTTTTTGAAATTACTATTCCTTGTGTGCTCAGCTTTTCTGCTTGAGATGGCGGTTGTGAAAAGACTGCGTTGAGACATTAGGAGAAGAGAAGGGACTTTAACTCTGGTTGCTAGAGCAGAAAATTTCTCTGAAGAATGTAGACACATATTTAGATTGATGCTTCCTCTGGGAGATGTATTAAGATTGCTGCAGGTATTTTATTCTTTCGGTTACTAGGCATTGACAAAAAAACTTTTTAACAGAAAATCTCCTCTTTTGTGAAACAGGCATGAAAAAGCTAAGCAGGCAAACTGAGTACAAACTGAGATAGAAGCTGAAATGTGTTGCTGTGTATTCTTTTTTAATCTTAAAGATCTTCTGGAAATGAGAGTCAGCCACTCCTTTTCCTGGCTAATTAAGCTATTGTACAGCTTTGTGTACAGTATTGAGTATATTAGCCTAGTTATCAAAATATGCTGGGGCAATGAAAGCAAGAATTTTCCGGGCATTTCATTAATTAAAAACAGCAGCAAATGAGACAGTGGCTCATTGGGGTTTCTTCCCTGAATAAGTTTTTGCATTTGCACATTGAAGAACAAAGTGGTCGTTTCGATGGGATACAGATGGCCTGGTTTTGTCCTTAAATGTAACTTTACATTGTGGATTTAAAGTTCTTTTTATTTTTCAAATCTTGAGAATTGATATATACAAAGTAAAGGAAATGTGTATTAAAAAACAGACATGCAAACAAATATGCTGTTTTTTCACCACCACCCCACAGGTATTTTTTTTTCTCCAAAAGTGCTTTGAGGATTTGTCTCTCTTACTTTGGCAGTTAAATTTTGCCAATTAAGAAAAGCTGTACTCTATCATGAGGCAGCCATAGTGTAGGGAGCTCTGACCTATATTCTGGCATTTAAATTCAGAGTATCAAGCAGTTTAGAGATGCTAAATCACTAAGTAACACTTCATACTTTTGTAAAGTGTACCTGTGAGAATACATAGTCTTACTATAACTTCAGCATGCTATGTACCATCAAGGTATTGTAGCATTTACTGAACACAGGTGTAGTATTTGAAGTCTGTGCTCTAGACTTCAGAAAAACTTCAAAACCCTGCAAAAAAGCAATGTTCAAAAAAACCCCGGTCTGGTCTCGAGTGCCTTGTGAGAAAAATCAGTGCTACAGATTCAGTGGCAGCTGTTTCTGGGAGTTCAATCCATCAAGGTACTGCAGGAGGCTGCACTCCTCTGCTCGTTTTTAAAGGGGAGTGGCCATCTCAGGAGAAGTTTGTGTCTTGGGTTTGGGTTTTTTTCTTTTTTCCAGACTGTATGTATCTACTTAACTTTATCCAGACTTTCCTGGTTCTTAATACAGAGGCACTTCTGAAAGTTTGACTGACTGTTTCACTCTCTAGACTCTTGTGAATATAATATTATAATATTATAAATCTTGTTACTCACTGCCTTCAGAAGAGAGCCCACACTTGGGATTTTGTAGTGTTGAAATCAACCAATAATCAACACCTTTGTAGTCTTGCTGTTTCTCAATGGGCGTTGCTGCTGCTGTTTCAAGCTTATGTCACTTTCCTGTGTAGATGAAACAGATATCAAGGATTTCCAGTTTAGATAAATAGATGTTAGCAATGTGATTGTTTGGACATTCACCAGTAAACACTGGGAGTGATGCTGCCATGGATTGCAGCAGAGATGTGGATGTGTGGACACTGCTCTCTGCTGCTCTTTACTGTATGACCTAAAACTGCTTTTTAAACATTGCCTGCCTCTGTATCCACACATGCCTTACCTATAGAATATAGATTTTTATTCCTTTGGTTTTTTATGCCTCTGTTTTTAGCTTCAAAGGCAGAGAGTAGCATATAATCTAAAAATCAGTGTTTAGATTATTGTCTGAAACTTGCTGTTATCTATTTCTCGTGTTTGAATGATGGCTGATTTAGATTTCTGTGTGGAACCAAAACTGAGTCTTGGATTCTGCTTTGAACAGCTGAGATGTAGCAGTGTTTCCTCATCCCAAAAAGGCACCCTTGCTGGTGTTTGTACCTCTAACAGCTTAGTCATTGAGAGAGGGATCATGTTTGTAGTTTGCCTTCCCTCAGTTGATCACTGAGCAAATTGATGATGCTCCTCCAAGTATTTATGGATTCCTCAAACAGTGCCCAGATTGCAAGCATGAGGGGCAGAGACTTTTTTGCTTTTTTTGGTTAAGTTTTCTTATTGGTTTTGTGTCTATTTAAATATAATAAGGCCTTCCAGTAAACAGAAGTCAGTGAATTCCCCGTGTTTGCTGTGCTCGTGTGTAATGGGCTGCTGGGAATCCCTTTAATGCTGTGTGTCTGCAGTGTAAAGCCTGTGGTGTAAATATGCTGAGAACAGGAAATGAGCATTATTTGACTGTGACCTTGCATCTTTTTCTTCAGCAAGTTGCATCGAGATGAACAAGGCAGCATTATTGAACTAGAGAGGAGCAAAATCCCATTTAACTGTGTGCTGGGCTTTGATGTGCTGCCAAGCACTGTTGTCTGTGATAGCCTCTGGGATGTAAAGGAGACTGTAGCTGGAGATAAGAGAGGTTTTCAACCCAAGTGTCTACTGATAATGTCAGCTTTTATAATTTGTGTGTGGAAGTTAATTCAGTACCTAGCATGGTATTTCTGCATCCTTGCTTCTGTGCAAAATCTCCAAGGTTGCATTGTTCAGGTGTGCAGGAGATTCACCTGTTGCTGTAATACAGGTAGAATTCAGCCCTCATAGATGAGATTGTCAAAGCCAGAGTACCTTAGGCACTTGGTCCACTTTGCAGATACCCACAACTGCACACAAACATTCAGTGGTGTTCAGCTCTAGAGGATGCTCTGAAGCTGTCTGTGTGTAACTCACCTGCAGAGAACAGGCAGGGCTCTGCATGGCAAGGGTGAGAACCACGGAGAGATATCCCTGCTGTGTGGCAGTGGGGAAATGGGCTCTCTTCCAGGTCTGCTCATCAGCCAAGCTGGAAGCTGCTGAAGAAATTTTGGCATAATGCATCAGAGGCAGTGTCGTGCCCTTGTGTGCTCACCTGTTTATTTGTTCAGGTGCTGAACAAATGTTGGCAGAAGATCTTCAATGTCTGTCAAATGTGGGAAAGAGGCTGGAGAGCTCAGGAGTCTGGACTGAGACCTGCAGCCTAATGACTTTGTTAGTGTTCTGGCAAGTAGCAGCACAAAACACACTTTTGGTCAGACTTCTAATATAAATTTTTCTTGTGGAAATAATTCAGTTTCTGATGAGCAGAGATCATGGCTGATATTACATTTCACTGTTAAGCTAAACAGACTTTACATTATCCTGGACAGTACATTAATTTGCACATACCACAGGCTCAGAGAAGGGTAAATGAGCAGGTATAAAAGGATAAAATGTCTAGAGAAGAGAAGCTGTTTGAGAAACTTGGATCACTTGGTTTGGAAAAAATCTCCTTTCCCCCTTCCTTCTGTAGTTGTCTTCCTGTCAATAAATTCATGCTCTTTATACTGCAGTTCCCACTGTGTATACATTCCAGAGGGAGTACAGGAATTGAATCCAGTTGCATTCTAGCTCTGCAAAATGATCTGAAATGGCTTGTTTTGTACCAGAAAAGGCAGTTGTACAGTTTGACACCTTGCCTGCTACAGAAGAGAAATGTATTTTCACAATGCTTCTGAAAAGGTTTTGGTTTTAATTAGGATGTGTCATAGCTGATTGTATACTGTGCTGCTGTTCCAAAAGTCTGTATTGATGGATCCCAGTTCAGGACAGTGGGATTTGGGAGGAAGAGCAGCAGTTTATTTTTTCTGGGTTTTTGGTAACAGCACAGCACTTGAATTCACAATCTCTAAAAGATTTGTCCTGACAGAGTATCAAGAGGTGAATTATTTGCTAAATCCAGGTATTTCTGTAGTAATTAGCTTCATGTAGCTGATGTGCCTGGATTGTTGGGACATGTTTTCTTTCTGATCCTTGCAGTCAGATTTTTGTTTATCTCTAAATATATTGTGGAGGAATACTTGTTACTCAGATCTTTCTAAAGAAACATTTGGCAGCTGGAAGTGATTGGAGAAAAACCCAAACAGCCAAAGTCTATTTAGAGCACTGACAACAATTTAAAGTGAGTAAAGAATTTTTGTGGTTTGTTTCTTATGTTGAGATACAGAATCTTGCTGCATTAGTATTCATCCTGGGAATGGATGGGCTTTTATGCACCAACATCCTATGCAAATGAGTCCTTTCCTAAAAGCAAACATATCTGATTAGGGAGAATAAGTTGTCTTGCAAAGTCCCCTTTATTCTTTTTGACACTAAAATTCTGAGAATTGTTGGGGTTTCTTTGTGTTTTGTGCTTCCTTTCTCCCCCTTCCACCACCACTTGGAATTGATGGAGAGCACCGTTGGGCAGGAAATAGCAGCAGCTTTTGTAAAATCTTAAAAGGGAAAGAGGAAAAAGGGCATTTTCACAAATGGCATTAGGATGATGCAGCAGAGTGCTGGCTGGCTGCCAGGGAGGACAGATGCATCGTGCATACCGTGCCTTGCCCACGAGCCTGCACTCTGGCAGCCTCCCTGCGTTCCCCCGGCGAGCCCGCGGCCCGGCCCGCCAGCGAGGCACAGCTCGCTTCTTGCCGCTCCTGGCTCTGGCCTGGCAGGTTTTCCTGCCCCTGCACGGCAGGGGTGCAGTCCTGTGAGCCTCACTGAGATTGTAAAGCTTTCTATCAGGTGAAAGACATTTGTTTTTTTTAATAATAGGAAGGCATTTTCTTTCCTTGAATGAACAGGCTTGCCTTTTTCCACGGGGTACTGTCGCTGCTGTCAAAATACAGCATGAGATTGGTCTCTGAAGGTCTGTGCCTTCTTAGACCTGAGTTCAAATGTCCCAGACCTTGGAGAACCTGTTGATTCCAATTATGTTTAATGGAAGTCTTTACCATTGGGACCAGAGGAATTTTTGGCACCTCATAGCCCTGTGATGTCTGATGGGGGAGATGTAAGAACTTCTGGCAGCTTGTTGGGCAGAAATGCTGCTGTTACTTACAAGAAGCATCTTCCAGATCCAAGAGAAGTACAATGACAGGGATTTCTGAACCTGCTCGTTCTCCAGCCTTCTGCAAGAAGAGGAAATCTCAAGCTTTGCTTTCTCACCTGAATGGTGCCTAAGCACTGGCACTGAGCATACTTGTTATGGAGGTGCCCAGTTAGTGTGACTGGAACCCCTTGCCAGCTTATTTGAAGTTTTTCAAGGGCTTTTCAAAATTACCTTTTTTGTCAAATTTAGAATCAACATTCACATATTCCCATAGTTGGGTCTTTTTGGGAAGACTTTTTTTTTTAATCATTGCTCTGTGGATTTTTTAGTATTTGGTCTCAATTCCATAAAGGAGTGGGGGAAAAGGGACTCAAAGAGACATTTTAGGCTGCTAGCTGTAGTGCTATGCAAGATTTTCAAGAGTTTCTTTTTTATTTTTCTTAATCCTATGTGTGTTCTTACCTGAAAGTGATGGATAGGATAACTGGGGTGTCCCTGCTTTGCTGTTGAGGTCCAGTAATTCAGCAGTGGTGGCGAAGGGCATCTCTGGGTTGGAAAATGGCTTCTCAAAACCACCAAGTTTACATACCCCGCTTGAGAGGAAGAGAGACTTGACAGCCCTAAGGTGTCTGGATACTCTGGTTTTTGCCCCTAAAGACCTGCACACACTACATGGATTGAATGTGAAGTTACTGCTCTGGGTATTGGACTGTGCTTGATTGAGCAGGTTAATTAAAATGATCCATCAGTTGAAGGAAGTTTTACCTTGAAAGAATGGTTGCTGCAAACTGAGACCAAACATGAACTAAGTACCAGCCATCTATGCTGTTTGGTTTCCAAAAAAACCCCAGAAAGATTGGTACAGAGCTTTAGGAGCTGATACATTGGAGATCACTAAAAATCCACAGCCTCTAAAATGCATTTAGTATGCCTGGTAGGCCTAATTAAGATAGGTATCATTAGTCTTCAATAAAGCAGATTAATTGCCTTGTACATCTTCCCTTAAGGCCCATTATGTTAGGCTGAGATTTTACAGCCATTGAACAAAGCCGTGGGAGACTCTTGATTGACAGAGATTGTGCCAAACAAAAACCCGTTTATTCTTCTGTAACTAATGAAAGGAGGTGAGGGATCAAGTGGTGACTGACAATAAGAACTGGTCTCTGTACTTGGAGCTGATGGCCAAATATCAGTGTCATGTGGAAACACCACTGTTACTGAATTTAAAAAAGGCACGTGGTTGAGAACATCAAAGCACAACTGAGGAAGTGCCTTAAGGCTTTTGAGACTTCTTGATAACATGTCCTAGGGTTATCTTTGTACTGTCACTTGAAGGGTGGAGAATAAGTGCTTCCAAAGCCACTAAGAATAAATGTAGTGGTGGCTTGTGTCACTGATGACAAATCTCATGGACTTGATTCCTAAGAAGGCCTCTGCATAAATGCAAAGTGCATTTCCCATCTCTTGGACATACCTTGCTTTGTAATGAATTAAAAGTGAGTGAAGGATCTGCTACTGGACCCTCTGTGGGGTTGGTGAGCACAGGAGCAGGTGAGATGGAATGAGCACACCTGCAAAATAGGTCTGCAGATGTATATTTTTAGTATTAAGAGTTCTCCAGTTATAAATTAACTGGGTTTGGTTTCTGGGTTTTTTAAACCTGATGAAAGAAGTTTGAAGTGTTTCACGCCTCCCTTCCTCAGGCTTACGCTGGACCTTGCTTTTTCCTGTTTCTTGAGTTATTTTAGCACTTTGCTTTGAGGCTAACTATGAGAAATTGAAAAAAAAAAGAAAGCTTTTGAGTACTTCTGTGTTTTCCATAGAACTTGGGGATGCTCTATGGACACGTGTCAGTGTTCCTGTGAAACTGTGTGCCCTCTTGCACAAGATATGGTCATTCAGCTGCTAATATGGGCCACAAGTGTTCCTGGTGTGCCAGGCTGGAGTTGTATAAAACAATAAACACTGTTGGAAAAAAGCCCAGGAAAACTTTTGACTTTGGCCATTAATTGCATCTTATTGAAATTAAAGCTATGTTGTATTCCTTGGCAAAACTTGGGAATAAAAGCCTGTGGAGAGTGCTCCCAGTGCACCCTTGTTTATATCAGCTGCTGATGGATCATGGCCTTTGTACATTCGAGGGAAGTTTAGGATTCTTGAGATGGACTTAGTGTTCATGGGAGAACTTCAGTGACATAGCTAATGGGGTCTGGCAGAATGAAATAGTCATTTCTGCTTTTCTGTGAGAGAACTCTGGCTCTTGTCCTGAGCCTGGCATGTTTCTACCCTTTGTGAAGGATAGGGAGGCTTTTTCTTCAGAAGCAATTCTGATTTTTTTAACAGTTCATCACTATCAATTTGAATTGTTAGTAGCTCTTTAATTAATGCAGTTACTGTGTAATCGTTGACGTTTTCCTCGGTTATTTGATTTCCTGGATTTCCCCTATGTTTTGTAGGAATTAATTATATTGGTATTGATGTAAATTACTTGCCATTTATCCCGTGTGATACTGACCAGGTAACTGATCAAAGCACAGAACATTTGTCAGTCCTGTACTGGCAGAGAAAAGCAAATGGAAGTTACCCTTAAAACTACAAGTAAGTTTTAAGTGGAGATGCATCATCACTTTTCACACAAACTGGGGATTCTTCTATTTTTAAGCACAATAAATACTGTTAGTGTGCTAGAGATCTCCTAAATGGAAACTCTACCTGGAAATCCCTGTGGCACACACTATGTTTATGCTTTATTTGTTTGATGTGTTTTTTCCTTTGTAAGCTGCAGTCCTGCATTATAATGAGACCACCTCACTGCAGGAGCCCCTGTCTAGTTTGCTTTTCAGCATTTCACTACAGCTCCTGCCCTTCCTGAAATTTCCATCTCTTCCATGAGACTTTTCAATTAATGTGTTGTCTAATTACTTTTTCACCTTAAAGCCCAAAGTGGCTTGTTATTATAAACTGTTGAAGTGTTGGCTTGGCCATTGATAGCTTGTTTCACCACCCTGTGGCATCAGTTTGAGATCTGGCTTTTAGCAAGTCAAATTCAAGCTATTATCTATTCCTTTATGAATTAAACAAACACTGGACACCAAACTTGGTAAGAGACACTTGTCCAGGTCTCTGATGCTGGAAATGAGCAGTACTAGAGAACACAGCTTATGCTGTACAGTAAGACGTGAGTAATTTTAAAGGGTAAAAATTTCTGGCTCTTGAAAGTATTTAATAATATTCTAACAGCTGAGTGCATTCTAGGATTGACAAGTTCCTGAAGGGATGTCCTGGCAGACCTGGCTGTTTGCCTCTTATTTGCATTTGATACGTTCAGCACTGGCCAGGCCTTGCTGATGGACTGTCCTGTCACTGCAGCTGCTGTCAGTGCTTTGTGCTGGAAACGCTCTGAGAGTAAAGATGGAAAAGGAGTTGGAATCTTAATGCACGCTGAATGTCTCTTAAAGGAGCAGGGCTTTCGTTCCCAGCTTTATTCTTGCACAACGTGCTGCTTCTTTCCTGCCCCTCATCATCATTAAGTGATCCTGCGGTTGTGCACACAGGTGCTCCCAGGCTCACTGCCCCCACCATAGAAAACAGCCTTTTCTCCCCTTTTTTGATGTCTTTGAGCTCAAATTCTCGGGCATGAATATTTTCCTAGATGGATTTCTTTGCAGTTGCTTCAACTCTGACGTGAATTTTTTCTCCCAGCTTTCACTAAAGGAATGTGTAAGTGCTGAGCAAAGGGTGTGGATAGCAGCTGTCTCAAGCCTGTCCTTAGAAGAACTCCATCAGGACATGGAGGGGCACTGTCCTTTTGGTCAGAAGGAACCTTTGAGGCTTGGCTCTGTTCGTTCCTGTTGTATTTCTTGCTGCTGTTACTCCTGTAAGTTGTGGGGCCGTTTCTAATACGGAGCTGTTTTGTTCAGCACCACTAACAAACCCTTTAGAGGACGCGTTCTGTTGGAGGGGAGGGCAGGAGGAGCTGCATCCTGTCCTGTGGAGCTCAGAACAGGCATTTCTGCAGAAGCAGTTGTTCAGCATTTAATCCAATTCCCTGTCTGTCCAGTTGTAGTGTGGTACAATGTTGCTTTTTCTAGACATGTGCAACTATTTCAGATTGATTTACATTTCTCTGTGTGTTTAAAAAAATAACTGCTTTTTTTTTTTTTTTTGTGGAAGTGGAGTTTAGGTATTTATTTGTAATATTTGATTTGAGCTCTACAGAGAATGCATGTAGGAAACCACTTCAGCATCTTGTGGATGAAGCTGAAATTTCAAATGTTTAGAAAAAAATTCCTATCCCTGTGGGCAGATTGACATCAGTGTCTCTTTCATAGAGGTAGAACACCCATTCAGTGGTTAAGAGGTGGGGGGAATTTTCTCCTGAACTCTCCCTGTGAACCCCATTACTCTCATTCTTTAACTTTTTCCCTCTTCAAAGAGCAGAAGTTTTATATCCTGCTGCTCCACTGTTTAGCTGGTTTATGTGATCAACATAGCTCTCCCTCTCACCAAGCAGAAACCTCTCTCTGCCCATGTTTGCTTGAGCAGAAAATAGTTCAGCCCATTGGACAGGGCTAAAGAATGCCATCACTTTTGGACTTATTAAGAGGATGTTCTGAAGGAAAATTGTCTTACTTTTCTTTGTAATTTTGCTGTTGAGAAAAGGTCAGTCTTGTGTATCCTGGGAGCTGCATTAATGCAGTGTTCTTTATCGCTGAATGTGCTTAGTCTGAAGCAGAAAATCAATAAATCTTTTCAGCCCTTGACTCCCCGAAGGATTTTCCTGTCTCCTGTGGTGCTGTAGAGGACACTGGTTTGGGTGATCACTTTGTCCTGAGTGGCAATTCTTTTTAGCCTCTTGATGAGAATTTTTTTTTTTTTAAACAGATATTAATGCTTGAAAACCAGTATATGAAACTGTAATCCTAATAAGCATTTGCTACCTCCGGGGCTGCAGTCATTTCAGTGTCTACAGAAGTAGGACCGTGTTCCCATTACTATTTTCTCTGTTTCCCCATGAGAAAATATCAGTAATGTTCATTGAGGGGCAGCTTTCTCTCCATTAGTAGATACTGAAATTATGATAGACCTATTCGAAGGCCTTTGGCATCTCTTTGAGCTAATTGCTGTATGCCGTTGCTGTCTCAAGTGTTATAAAGCATCAGAGCAGATTTCACTCAGTACACCTGATGTTTTTGCAGTATCTTCGCTTTAGAGATTACTTGAATTCCTAATTAATCACACTTCTGCCTGCAGGTCTGTGTTTGAGTAGGGAAGTTAATGAGTGAGCTTGTGTTTGAACAGCCTCCCCTTTTCATGGCTTCGGTTTGCAGAGTAATCACACTGGAAGCGCACATTAACAGGTACCGAGGAATGGAAACACAATTTAGCTGGAAATTAACACATTCATTCAAAATGCTGGGGAGTTCTAAAGTGCTGTGGGGCACAGCTGCCAGCTGGTCTTGTTCCTCAGAGCCTTAGAACTGCTGGCATGCGTTGTTTTATTTTTTTTTTTTATGTCTAGATGTTAGGTTGGGAAGGAAACCTTCAGTGCTCATGTCACAGGTAGAGCTGCTGTGTTTCCCTTCTGCCGAAGCTCTGTCCTCTTGTCAGTCCTTGTGAAAAGAGGTTCACTCTTGCATTCCTGGGACTGCTCAGACCTAATACCCTCTGATTTGCACAAATAATATCCTGAATATTTGCGTGGTTTATTTTTCCTAGATGTCCCCTCCCGGCGTGTTTTAAACAGTGCAGGTTTGTGTGCTGCCTTTAAAGGAGCTGCCATTAGGTAGTGCAAGGTCCGGAGGAAGATGCTCAGCGATTATAGGCAGGAGGTGATTTCTCAAGTGGCTGGAACACACTGAGCTTAATTCTGGCTGAAGGGCTGACAGGGCTGTCCTGTGTTCCTTTGACTCTTGTCCTTCTCCCCATCCCTCCCAAAGACACGTTCCTGCCTCACCTTTGTACAGACACTTAGGTGTATAACCACAGTGACCCAGCTCAGCTCTGCCCTTTGACTGAAAATTCCTGCCCTAATCTTTTTCTGCATTGCTTGTCACCCGAGCCACAGAGGTGAGGTACCAGTGCTGCTAAGGCAGGCAAGAAAAGGATTCAACACCCCTTGTAAGGCAGGAAAAAACGAGGGGATTTTGATGAGCTTACACTGGTTGTGCAACTCTGTTTACCCCCGAACTTTATTCCTCCAATGATGCTTATTTGAGGCAAGCACTCTCCAAAGCCTCTCACTGAACCTCATCTCATAGATTTTGAATGTTTGATAGGTATAGCAACTGGGAAGACCCTAATAAAAATGTCTGTTATTTTGCTTTGGCTTTCTTTCTTTTCAGTTGCATGGGGAGTCTCCCTGTCTCTAAAGAAAAGGATCATGAGGATGCATAATGATAGGACAGAGCTGGTGTCTTCGTTTCCTTGCTTGCTTTCTGCTCCCAGGACATTCTCTCCCTCTGTCCCACAGGACTTCTAGCATTCAGCTTTCACTCAAAAACTTCTGGGCAAGACGTGTTGGTGGAAAAGTTATTTATGGGTTTGAAGTGGCAGAAGTTCAGTGTGTGAGAGAGTAGTGCAGAGTGCTGCCAGTTTGGTTTGTCCAGAGCTTTGGTGTGGTGGGTGAGTATGTGCATTCCCACATCCAGATCCTCTTCAGATCAAGTGTGCAGCAATGACAGAATCATTTGGGTAAATTTGGGCATGGCTTCAGGTACTCTTACTGTTCGAGGTGTTATGGTCTCGAAGAGGCTTGGTAATGAGGCAGCAATGGAGTTTTAATACGCATTTGTCTAATGACCTGCTACTATCTTGAACCAAAATTAACAGCCCTACTTTACAGGAGTATTTGATATAAATCTGTCCACACCAACATTCCATTTTTCTACAGAGCAGGTTCCAAATGAGTCCAATATCTTATGTAACTGCACATTACTTCTGGCTAGTAACTATTTTTTTTATGTTTCTAGGGATTTTCTTCCACGAGGTTCTGGAATTGTGACAAGACGACCATTGGTCCTGCAACTCATCACTGCCAAAACAGGTAATCTCTTCCTCTTTTTGGGTCAATGCTTGGGCAAAGTGCTGATGAACTTCAGCAGGAGAAGTTCTTTTCTAAGAAGATATAAAAAATGTGAAGAAAGATGCTCCTAGACTGTCTGGAACAAAGGCCTGCTGCTTCAAAATTGTATGTTCAGGACCAGCTCATCTCATTGTCCTGTCTGGGAAAATGGTAACATCTAAATCCTGGAGCACACAGGGAATGGAATCCAAGATCAGGTTCACAGCAGTGGAGAAACATCATTACATGCAATCTGCTTTGGAAATTGGCTTTAATTTATTCATTCCTTGATGAGCTTTGCAGTTGTATTTGTTAAAACACCAAAATTACTGCGCTTCTGCCTTTAACTCTTGCACCAGTGCACACGGATTTGACTCCTCACAGGCTGTTTTAATAACTTGTCTTTTTTGGTTGGGCTCACTGCACTAAGTAGAGCAGAAGGTAGATTGGGGGAAAACAAGGGTTCTGTGCATTTGTCTGGTCAAAAATATAAATATTTTTGAGTGTACCACTAAGCTATAGGACATACTGAGATCTTTCATCAGAATTCACAACTCTTCATGAGGCTGTGGTGTGGCACATATAAAAGCAGCTATGGTTCACCATCATTCCAGTTCTTGGTGTTGTTACTTCTAAACTGATGTAAGCAACAAAAATCACTGGTTTGCTATTTACTTCTGCTTAAAATAGTAAAAAAAGAAATGAAATAACATCCAAACCAGCACTGAAAACCAAAAAGTGGTCTTTGAATTATGGACCATGATGAAACTGGGAGAAAAATAAAATTATAGCTGCCTATGAAACTTTAGTCTGTCCCTGTGTGGGAGGTGTAATTAAGTTTTTGTGTGTATTTCTTTCCTGAAGGTTTTTGCATTGTTCAGCAGGAAGGTAGACTGCAGTCTGCCTGGGCTTCAGGGTTTTTTCTGAATTATTGCTTTTGAAACACAGTCGTACTTTCAAAGCCTCTATGAAATTTTCCACTGTGGAAGAGAAAGAAAAAACAGTGGAATTCAGTATTTCTGCATGCTTAGCGTAGAAACTTTAGACTGTTAAATATGTGTACACTTAGAGAGCTTTATCTATGGTAGGTATTATCCCTGGTAAATATAAAGCACTTCTAGTACTTTATGGTAAATACAAGCTAAATTTGTTCTAGTTGGAGAAATGAACACTTGCCATTTCTGCAGATCTGGCTTTTGGCCTCTGAGAGTTAGTGCAGAAGCCTGAATAAGGCTTAGCTGTGGAGAGTCTTCATCTGACTCTTCCAGCAGCATGCAAAAGCAGAAGGAAGAAAAACATTGAGCTTTGTGCTGGCAGTGCTACCAAAACTGAACTGGGAGGACATGGCAGTAAGTGACACTCTGACCTGAAGTGGTTAAATGATTATTCATTGACACCCATCCTGACTGGCCTGTGTTGACCTCTTCTGTAAAATCATCACTGTCCCTTGGTTAAAGGGGACTGAAAGGGAACTCTGTCTGGTATTTTCCTCATTAACATGTTTCCAAAGTATTACTGGCTTTAAGTGGGCCTCTGGGTACCTTCTCTGCTGAAAATTTGTTCTTCGTTGTAACTTAAATAACACAATGAAAACCTTAAAACATTCAGGAGAATGGAGGTTCACCCTAATTTTGTGTTTCCTGGATGTCAAGGTGTATTTCTCCGTTGGGAAAATTTCCTGTTTGGGATTAAATGCCAAGACCTTTAAAATGCAAGCTTTAATTATTTTGTTGCTTTCTTTAAACTTTGTTCCACTGTTGTTGTTTCTGGTGATGAAATTCCAACTTTATCTTTTAAGTCACCTTTATCTTTGTAAACTTATTTTAAGAAAAGAAAATAAAGAAAACTGCTTAGAGAAGCACAGTGTTCTTTTACAGGAAGCAGATGCTGGGCTGATTTCTGTGAAGCCCATAATTATCTAAAACGTTATAGAATGATTAGAAGCCTGTATCAGCTTCTTGTTGCTGTAGTAAACAAAACTAATTTTTAATCCTAGGATTTTTCTTGGCTCTTAAAAGTAAGTATTCTTAATCTTGGAATATTCCTTGGGAGGGAGGGGGCACTTTCTATACAGGCATGCACAACAGCATTTTAGAACTGGATGAGAATAGTTTTAGAATGTGAATTTGATTGACAGAGGAGGTTAAAGCTTCGTTGGAGTCATTGCACTAAGAGGTGAAAATCAGCAGAGGAGGCATTTGTGCACATTAAAGTAAGAGAAAGCTTTGAGCATCCATTGTTGGGGTCATGGTGTGGAAGGTGCAGCAGGAATTGGTTGTGAGGAATTTTCATGTGTGTAT